>JTDE01002881.1:7113-28074 GCA_014338405.1 Paragonimus skrjabini miyazakii | reverse complement strand
CCCAGTCAATCGTGCCAAACAACTGACAATTCCAAGCCTTTGGATCGATTCACCGCCTGTTTTGTATTAGCGATCAGCAGGGCTTTTACCAGTAAGCGCTCTTTGTGGTTGCGGAAACCACAGTTAGGCACAGTTGCATGATCGAAGTCAACTTGATGTTGGTTGAGGATTGCGTGTGCTGTAACGGCTGAATCATGTTCTAATTTCCAGAGTTGCTGAGGGTCGGTAGGAGGTTTTTTTACTACATCTTACGTGTTCTTTGGTGCGTAATTCCAGCTGCCGGGCGGTCTGTCCAATGTATGAAGCTTGACAATCCTAACATTTAATTCAATAAACACAGTCTGGTTTCTCTAGAACTGTTCAATTGTCCTTTAAGTGAACCAACCTATTCCTTTACGTGTTGGTGGCTTTAAACACCGCTCTGATATTGTACTGATTAAGGACCCGTCTAAGGTCCCCTGATTTAATTCTTCTGTACGGAATAACGAGAGTTGACAGCCAATTCCTAGGCTCGTTGATCTTGTTACAATGCAGCTCCCGAATTGGACGTAAAATTTTGTCACAGTAACCATTGGCTTTCGGTGTAGATTTAACAATCTTATATTCTTTCAATCGCTCATCCCCTGAACTGATTAATAACAGGGCTGTGCGAAACAAACAGGATACAACTGCTTTCTCGGTGCACGTGGGGTGTTCTGAGCTGAAGGAAAGGTACCGATTCGAATGGGTTTCCTTCCTGTGCATGCCTGTGTCCAGATTACAGAAATACTTGAATGAGCAGTCTAAGAGTTGAAGAGTAACATGTTCAGGGGCAAAGATAGAATAATGCTAGTCCTGATGACTGTATCCCATTTGTAGATGCATACCAAACGAATGTGTGGAAATCCCAAACAGGAAACGGATTGCGTGTATCTCATAACCGTCATTAACTCTGAGCATAAAGATTGCTGCCAGTTTTGATAACTTATGGTCAGGCTTTTCCAAGTATTATGGAATGTAGTTGAGTGAATACAAGTTTCAAGCCAATGCTAAAAGACCTAGCACAAAAGAGCGTGCTGGCAGATAGTCTGGGAGACAGTATATTACATCATGTTTCAGTACTTAGACATATATTCCGGTCGCCATTCGCTGACTGATGATTGGCTGTTCAGCTGACGAATAGCAGCGCCTGTTAACAAGTGTTCGCAGGACAGCACACCTCAGGCATAATTATCAAATAACAAATCCGTCGTCTTGACTTACTTCATCTCTGCAACTCACGTTTGGACACACAAGTACCCCCACGAGTTCCACCCTTCCATTTGATGAACGATTTACGAAAATTACGGGAAGGCTTACAAGTTTCGATGTATGCGTATCAGATTGTCCATATTTTGGCAATTAAATTTTCTAAATTTTACCTGTATTCCTACGCGTTATTTCTTTATGATTTTTCCAGTTGTACCATGATTCTCGCAAGTATTATGAAGCTATCTCTCGATGGTAAAAGGATTTCATATTTTATGCTGTTTGACATCATATCACGAGATTCTATGTTATCCACCCAAATGATAGCTTGACTTTGCATAGCATGAGTTTTCAAACGGAAACACAATTTTTCTGGTTAGCAACCATTTACTTGTAGTTTCTTTTTCAGGCGTTGTCTCCTCTCCCACGATGGCTGCTTTACCATATTTTTATGTATAGACAACATAAGAAATCCAGTTGTATGACTTTATGATGGCTTTCTTCTGCATTACGTTTTGTTTGCCTCTTTAGGCTCATTAAACACCACGCTGGACGAACAGTTCTCTCCCAACTCTAAAATGTCCTTCGGTTGGCTTGTTTCTTTTGTGATTATTGACCTATAAGATAAAAATCATTTGTAGCCGAATTCGCGACGGTTTGTACTAGTCATTGAACTTCCCTACTGAGTTCTTTTATCGTACCATCCAAAATGAAGAAATTCTGAAACAGTGTTGAACTAATAACAGGATGGTTACAGTTACCAGTGGGTTGACTGCGTGGACATGATATGAAATGAACATGACACTCATCCGAAAATAGCTCTACTTACATGTGTAGTGTGTTCGTATAATCAAACAGATTACATGAGGGACTTCGGTTGTTAGCACTGCCTGCTTCTCTGTTTAATTAAACTGATTATCTAACGCTGAATGGCGCTCATTTGGTCAGTCACCATCACATTAGCTTCAGCATCATTAGATCGACTCCAGTGTGCCGAAAGTCGAAGGCTAAAAATAGATGTTTATTTGTAATATGGAAAGCGGAATGATGTGTCATGATTTTGTTATAAAGTAGCAAATGGAATAACAGGCGTTCAGATTCAGGAGGGTGAACAATCGGACCACTGTGTCATCAGCCCCATAAACCTCACAATTCCTTTTAGTGTGGCATTTCTAACATGTATCATCATTACAAATGCAACAATTAAACATTTCACGGTCCTACTGTGTGTAGATCCCGTGGTTCTTTGCTGTTAACATCCAGCATCCAGAAAGACTGCATATCTCAACATGTTTTCAGGTTCACTGACGATGTTTTTATACATTCTTCATGCACACACCGTACAATCTCTAGCGTCCATTGTGCAGCTCAGCTACTGCCCGAACACCGATGTAACTCAGACTTGTCAAGCACAGTTGTATGTGATCGTCCATTGGTAACATTTTGATATTACTATGCTTCAAAGTTTAGATGTGTGCAACACTGAAAGTTACTGGTTGTCCACAGGATCGATGCAACCTAAATTTAGGATGATTACAGCTGAGCAGATTCTCGGGATGCCTAATATTGAGGTTCAGGTTTATTCACAGTTCAATCAGGCTTACTTCTGCATCGATCTACTGGGAAACCAGCAAATAATCTTGATTGAGAAAACGTTGCAGATTGTCCCGTGACCATGAGAACCGCGTACTACACAACATTCAGTGGCCCACTCTGTGGATGATCACAGAAAAGCAGTCAAAATCCTCACATCATACAAGATTATTATTTTCGGCGAATAAATTCAACGGGGGTCACCTCAAAATACCCATTGATTACTGTAACATGCAAGCCGGATGTCTTTCCTCTGGTTGTTCGTTAAGCCTACGGGCCAACGTTAGGGGCAACATAGAGACACCGGGGGACAGAGTTCTTCCGAAGTAGGGGGTTCCAGCAACAATCCTGTGGGAGGAAACAACAAGAAACAAGCGTGAGCCAGAGACACAGTAAGCCATGCACACGACTTACACAAACGAAAACGAAAACGGCGCCGACAACACATCAGCACGCTCCGCTACACAATTCAAATTCAACCTGTGCGCACTTGCTGGTTTCGACTGCACGTTACATTACCAGTGGAAGAAATTCAAAGATGTCGAACAAGGGATACTTCAGTGGTTTATGTGAATGCTTTAGGGACTCTGTGAAGCATCTGTTGTTGACAGTGATACTTGAAAAAAGTAGACTTCCTTAAAGTAAGGGAGTTTACAGAAACCGCAGTACGGTTTCGCTGTCAGAAAGTTTACTGTGGGTTAAATTTATGTAGACATAGCATGGTCGTTCCTATTAATTCTTTAGGATCTGTAGCGAATGACAAACGGCGAGGTGCAGCCTACGCGCCAAGACCGATTGTGTGTCCCCACATTCGTGCTGAGACCCAAGCTGCATTCTGATCGGTCGTTACCGCTTGTAAATGGGACAACACAGTATATACCTCTACTAAGTCATGAGTTCTGTCCGCTGTTATTGCTTGCCTAGCTTAATGCTGATTGCACCCTAATAGGAACATATCACTTAGCGTGGTCGTTCCTATTAACTCCTTAGCATCTGTAACGAATGGCAGACGACATGGTGGAGTTGACGATTATGTGTTCAGCTTGTTCCAAGTTCCAGCGGATTACACCGGGGAAAACATTTTCGTTGTCGATGAGAGTTCATAGTTTGCCGGAGGAATGTTGACCATGAACCACCTGGAAGCATCGGAATCAAACGATTTTGAAGCTGGTTTAATGTAAATGTAAATGTTTGACATGAATGGTGAGAAACCTCTATTCGTGCCGGAAAGGATAAAAATTCTTTATGTGTACGCCAACCACCTCCCCTGCCTGTACAACCATTCCCATAATGCCTGGATGATTCATTCAGTTTTTAGCAGTTAGTTATCCGAAACACTCAACAAGACAAACATTTGGAGACGTCAAATCCTGCTGAGTTTTAGACGGCGCCTTTTCCATCGCAACCCTATTGCTGTTTCTACCAGTAATTTACCATATTCATAGCAAAACTCCACGTTTGTTTTGCAAATAATGGATCGAAGCATCATCCAGTTTTTCCAGTGCCAACTTAGAACGTTGTGACTGGGTTACGCTTTGACAGGAGTGCAAGTGGACATTAGTGACACCATTTGTGAACTTCTTATCCCAAAGTAGATGCACTTGAATCGACGCACATGATCAGGGACACACTCGAATTTCACGGTTTATGCCTTTAACAAAGTAGGCTTTATGTAGAAGTATATACTGGAAGTACCTGATGGACAGAGGTGCCAATTGATTACAAATTATCATACCTATGTTTTAATCGAAGATGAGTTGCCTGATGAGAAAATTCGATAGACTGTTAATGGTGTGAACAAAGTAAGGTTATAGGTACATCCATTGGGCGACGCCAGATCACATAAACAATCTGTTGACCAAGATGTGAACGTTACAAGCGAATGCCCAGGGCAGTGAGCAAGCGTACATATATATCTTACAATGTTTTCTACGAAGTACTGCTGGGTTTGGGTTAACACAGTGAGCTCGTTACTAAACGAAATTACTAGGTTCACTGTTTATCGTCGATTCAGCAAACAGCGGGTGTGTATTTGAATGGCAACGGATCGCTGCTACCAGAATGGTATACGGCCTATTTGTGGGTTCCGTGGCTAGATTGTCCATGTTCAACCGTTCATCCTAGACTAATGTTCAGTTTATGGAGGTTGGTGAACAAAGCATACATCATGAATAATGGCGTTCGCATATGACGATAAAACAGAACTGATCCTGTTTGGTCCTTCCAGGCCTAATCTGCGGAGTGTGTGTTATGGGTGCCGGGAGAGGGGGAAACCTACCGATGCAAAGGTACTGCCAACCAAACAGCATTTCCACAATCCAATTTCTGTACATGGACGACAACGCACACGAAGTCGGAAAATAACACCTACGGAAAACCTGGAGAACTACGTGACACTGATTGCGCATCCTAATCCACAGATTTCTAATCGTAATTTCTCTCAGCAACCACCAACCAGCAGGTGGTCTGTTCGGCGAATACCTGCCCGTATAAGGCTATCCGCACCAAAACTATTTTACTATGGCTCTTAGGGAATTTAATCTGCAGAACAGTTTGTAGTTTTCTGGATACTTCCAAAACACTAACATCCGACACACATCATTGATAGAAAAGATAATCTCAACTAGTGATTTATCCATCCACCTTCCTAGCGTGCTCACGAGAACTCACGCATACTAATAAAATTATACCACAACTTTAATGCTGTATCACTCCTATGATCTGAGATGCACAGCATGACTTTTCTTGGTTAAACTTTTTTGAGGACATGGTAAATGGTACTACTTACCTGGAATATCTTTGAGGTTTGCCATATAAGAATTTGAAGACGCTAGCCTCTGAATGAATAATAACCTAAACTCGGCGTGTTAGGTCATCCATCTATTGGAACAAGCGTGAATTAGGGTTTTTAGAGAAAACGTTCTAGTAAAAATGAATCGATGGGAGTGGATCTATCCAATGTTGTTCTGGGTCTTCAAAAGTCACTGCTTTGCACCTTCGCCTATAGAAACAATTGAATCCACGATTTACACACGCCATACTGGCCTTGGGGAACAGTCCCATTAAGGCAGTCAGAAAGGTTTGTTATAATGCGATACTCTGAGTCAACAAAAGAATTTAAAACAATGGACGGAGCTTTGAACTTTTCAGGTATCGCTAAACTGTTACTTGGTTGAGAACACGTAACACTGTTTGATTGTCACATTGCATTTTTATCTCAATAAGGCCGTGTCTGTCCCCTGGTTTTTTATGCATTTGAATTCGGACTTTAGTTTTGAAATGTTAGTAACAGTAAGCACTGGACGGCTATTTTATTCTTTCACTTCTAACAGAAAAGATTCTCGTAAAGTATGTAGACCAGTTGCAACATTGGACTCAGTTCAATACAGTGCTGAACTTGCATTAACCGTCTGAATACTACTCGTATCTAGTGTAGTACGAGTGTAGTTTGGACGTTTGGACGTTGTGCTTGACCTGCTTTTACATACTGAGTTGCGATCAACAGGATGTTAAGAGTCAGATTTCATGCGTTACGGTTTAGCCGCCCCCGGTTTTTTCATCAGTAATGGGCAATATTAACGTGATAGCGAACACTACATCCATGACGAAAATCTCCTGAGCTGGCTGAAAGGCAGAGTATTATAATTTGCTCGTAACCTCACGCTGTTCTCAACTCATAAGGTTTTTAATGTGTATCGCAGGTGACGAATCCGACTGTCTCACTGATTGTTCCACGATGCAATGTGACAGTGATTCTCTCCAAAAACCAGCCTCTCTTTGGTTAACTGAAATGGGTTTGTTGGTTTTAGTGGATATTACGTTCCGATGTGATTTAAATTGATTCATACCATGAACATCTCCCGTTAACAATGTTAATCTAGAACGACTGAATAATTCAAAGCGCTTATTCTCTCGCCTGCCACCAAAGTCCTGTGTTGCAGTTTGTCATTTTACACAGAACATTACTTTTTCCATTAATAAATCATACCGAATGCGCTGTTCGTTGCTTCTCCAACCAACTGTGTTACACGGGTATTCTGCACAGCCGGAAGAAATGGTAACAAGTAGAGCAGTTTCACGTGAAAATCGACTCCTCGAGAACAGAATTACACTCATTGACTATCACCTGAACGATCGATTTGAAGGCGCGTGTGCATTTGCGGAGCTACTCTGGAGCGAGAGCCATGATGAGTCGATCAACTGCGCTAAGTTGACCCTGACCACTTGTTTTGCCTTCTCCCTCTTCTGTCTTTCTGTCTATCCTTTGTCCAGGGATGTAGGTTTTACAAACGCAGTACGCATTGCCACAACTAATTCTGCCCTTACTGTATCCATTCGTTCGTTGACAGTTGGGCTAATATTAACATTGACAGACAGTTGAGAAGATTGAATCTCTTTGAGCCATTTTTATAGACCAGTCAAAAGGCGTAGAATACAATATAACTTAATTCTACACACACTCGTTAGTCGTGGACGTGTGAACAGCCTGAAAATAATGTAACATATGAAAACCACTACTATGAAAAACAATAACAAGAGTTCAAGAACAATTTAGGTGGATAGCGTTCATGAGTATCGTGACTAATATTATTCTTAATACGTCGTCCGCAGACTCCTCTCGAATTTACATGAAAGTATAATTAACTTGATTACACTCTTAACTGTCTCAAAGTCAATTAAACACTACTTCAGTGATATAAACTTCGACAGGCTGGATGTTCAGTTATCCGTATTGGTTCTCATATCCATCGACAACGATAGTTTCCTAAAGGTAATACTGGTCAATATGTTCTACAACTTCCAACGGTATCCAGTGCAAAATACGTGTTGCTAAATCAGCAAACAAACGGGTTTATCCCAACAACTGAAGAAAGTTCACCAGTAACGATAGAAGATATACATCGCGAGATGTTAACATTTCGTTTACTCTCTTCAGTCACGAACGTAAAACATTGGAATATATAGGACATGTGGATAGCAACAACAATAAAAACAATCAACGATTGGTTGTAAGATATCCGCACCAAAGTTTGTACGAATGAAGTCAAACAGTTTGAACATCGTGTGATTTCGATTACAACACTCCTGAAGAAGGCCACCCGAGGTGGTTGAAACGTAGAGTATTACAACTTGCTCAAAACGTTGTGTTATTCTCAATCAACGGTTGGGTTTACACAAAACAAGGACTGTTGTCAGTTCCAGGGCAGACAAACTGCTTGAGTCAACAGTTTATGCACACACGAGACCGGACGGCGACTATTGATTAGCATAGTTTCGGAGAAGGAAAGCTACTTCGGATTCCGATTACGCAACAACACATGAAACGAACTGACGCGGTCAACGACGTGACCTGAACTGAAGAAAGTTGACATTACAATTCCAAAGTCTGATAAAGACAGTGTTGTTGCAATTAGAAACCTTTGACAGTATACGATGGAGATGGAAAGTTCTGGCGAATTTTAATAGCTACCAATCGGAAAACAAACTGAATAACACACTAACACTGGGAAAACAGGTACGTCTTCAGATACCGATTTTTTCGTTATAAGGTTTTATTAGTGAAATGAACTATCGTAATCTAAAACCCATAGGTGTCAACGTTCCACAACAGTACGGTTCTCCTAACATTCACACGTGGGTATTCCTGCGCCATCCAGCCTAGGAATGCATGTTTGTCTTTATCATGAGTTAGCCAGCGGAATGGTTGACATTTTAAAACCCGGTCGTCAAGATCTAATTATGCAGGCCATGAAAACCAGCTGAACTGATTCAATGTATTGAAAATTCAGTTACTGCAGAATCACAGCCTTTTTTCCAATTCTTTGCAGTTTGTTAAGTGAGGCGAAAATTTTTAGTTGCGGTTGTAGTTTATTCAACGTTACACATCTTACGCTCCATATTGATCATGTAAAATGCTTTTTTTGCCGAGAAATTGTCAGTTTTTTCAAGTAGAAGTCTTCAGCAAATAGACAAGATAGCCTTGGTGAGTCCAGTCCGTTCTGTTTCGTCTAAGCTGCACATTTTACCCTTCCAGTTGTCGGCGATCTGAAGCTGTGCACATAGTGTGGCGACCACATGTTCCTGAATAAACAATATGAGGAACAAACTGAATTTCATTCAGGCCTCTGGAATACGAATAACAGAAGGGTAATTTATTCTTGGACACCGTGACTAAACGCCGTTCAAACTGATCTACAGAAAGTTCAATGTACCACAATCCAATATTTGGAGAACGATCAGTGAATTTTATGAGTTTTGTTCCTGTTGCTTACACAAAGTCCCTTGTTCGTAATTCGTTTGAGACAGCTTCCAAAATACGATCAGAGGATAGACCACAATGTTGAGCATACAATATTACATACAGCTATCGTACAAAAACTTTCCCGAAATTTTTTTATAGCAAACAACACGGGTTTATTTGAGAAGCATAATAGTGCTCAAAGGTTGTCTTTATCAAAAATTCTTTAAAGTTGATACTGTGAAGAACATCCGGGAAAAATAAATAATACTACACTGGACCGTGCGTATAGTGCTTTATAAATTATTCAGCTACCACAAGCTGTTTCCTCCACCTCCTGTCGAAATACAGAGTCTCACGTTTCATACTACATACTGTATCTACCATGCATTTTGCAGCTTCGGAAATATTTATAGAGGTGGAATTAAAAAAGAACGTCTAAAACCAAAAGATGGTTAACGGATGAATTAACACATCCGCTAGTGAATGATACACAGCTAACACGCAGCACAGCGTTGTCTATCACACTGCAGTTATCGATCACAAGTCATAACGTCAATATTGTACCACTGTATGCGATCATGGTGAATATACATAATCGGAAAATTTCCAGTTATGTTAAAACCTTGTTTATCAGCCGACGATAACCGGTACTGCGTTCACTTTTTGTTTACCGTGGTTATCATCATCATACACAGCGATACGGCAGTGGTTCTCACTGATGCTTAACTGCCACATAATCATGAAGTAACAAAGAAAACCCGTAGAGGAACAGAGAAGAAAAACAAAAGAAGGAGACGAGAAAGAGACCTAACTGCTAGAAATAGCTAAGTCTTTATTCAATTATTCAACATCAAGGTGCCTACACCTTGCAAACAAACAACCGAGCCGAAAGTGAGAGTAAGGCGTCATCAGCCTCCTTACGGCTTTCACTGCTGCACACCATTAAATGCATTCACTTCACAGACAACTCGGCCAAACATTAAAAACATTCACGTCACTGAGCTCGGTTAGCCGCCATCTCATCTAGCGTCTCCAGCCACAAGCTTTCTGATTCGTGAAGGCCCCTGCCAGAGAAGGGAACCCGATCTACAGTAGCCGGTTCTTTAATAAACGACTTCATTTTTCTAGACCAGATGATCATCTGTCTACACCGCACTTCATGGTAGTCCGCTGAAGCGTCAGTAAAGAGTGGTCGGTGTGGCAGAAAACTAGTTGACATCCTCAGTACAAAGCCTAACCATCTAGGTCTGTGCAAATATGAGGACTGAAGAAAAGAAATCGTTTGACATTCAGTACCAAATACTCGCTTCCTAACCCGTTTGTTGCTTACTTTTTGGTGCCACTTGACTTTGGGTTATCGAACGCATATATCAGTAGTCAAGTACCTGAAGACGATCATACTTATGAATATCACTCACTATCCGAAAAAATCAATAACTTCAACAACTTCCGCTGACACTTCGTTTTTGTCTTCGTTCCAGTCACAAGTTTACAACTGACGACAGTTTTCAAAGTGATTTCATGTTGTGATCTTATGTTTTCCTTTTATTCTGTTTGCGCAAATGAAACGGTTACGTGCCTATGTCAACGCTTAACTGAGCACTCCTCACTGACAAGAAACAATGGAAAAACACGACAGAAGATGAGCAAACCTCCGTCGTGGATACCTCGATGTACACAGCCAGTAAGTCATAGCGTTCATCCGGCAAGTTCAGTTTTCATATTAATTCCCAGTACAAACCCTGTGTTGATTCTGGCCAGAATCAAGGGAAGTTGTGTTCGGATCACTCCAACTGAAACTGATAGTTGGATGGCGAAGCGGTTGCGGCAGGATCGAACCATGGAACCCCCACATCCCACGCAGCGACGCTACCGCTCGACTAACCGCCTACCACCAGCCGTGTGCACAATGCCAATTTCAACTGATTCCCATACCTATACACCACTGGTCAAACTATCGTACTGTAGGTCCTATACATATATTCCCCTGTATTGATTACATTAATTACTGGTCGAACGCTTCTTGCATTATTACACGTAACCAACTCTGCATCGACACTACGAACTTCCCCTTGAACTTGCTCTTTGGTTGTTTTGTACCGCCGCATTGAACTGTTTACGCTACCGTGTTATTGGTTGATATTTGCTGACGTGCATAGAGTTCACTTGGTTGTAAGTTGTATAATTTTCTAACCGTTACTTATTTATGTACAGAGCCAGTTTTGTCTGAGTAAACCTTTAACATTCTGTCTTGTTCTGCCCTGAATCAAGAGGTTTACAACTGCCCCGATAGACAGCATATAACCGTGAATCCTGACAGATTCTATACCCTGTTTTACTCGCATTTGATGTGGCTACGTTGGTCAGACAAAAACACCTGAACTTGCGAATGCAAACACGTTAACGTTTTCATTGCAATTGACTGAAGGAATGTAATAGACTGATTCAATTGCGTGCTGTTCGCAAATTAGCCAAGCTCATGTTATTTTAGTTTTTACGGGTGATCATCAATTTTTAACAATTTTGATCGCACGCAAATGTTTTATTTTCTTTTTCCGATGGTTTTATCAGTCCTTTGAAATTACATTACCGATTTGACTGACTGAACGAATTGATGCCTATCATAACGGATTGCTGAACATAATGCAAGGTTGTTTGTTCAAATAAAGTTGTAACGTTACTCATCTCTGACTTAAGCAAGCAAAAATTCAACCTCGTCAAATGACAGACATTCACAGACAACATGTCAGGTAGCCGACACCATCAACTCGTTCTGTTATAATACAAGTGAACTCCAAGTAACCAGTGTCCAGCGGCAGGACGCTTATCAAAACCTTCCAGCCTGTGTTGTCTTGAGCAGCAGGTTAACTTACTGACAAATAGCGGGAGATTTTGGTTACTATAAGTTGTATCATAACAGATGTGACAAAAAACTGCTTTCGGCAATTCATCATCAGATCAGTACAGCCTCAGAGACTATGGGATGTGCAAGAGAGGATAAATAAAACTGGCGGACTGGTCGCGGATATCAAAATCTAGACTTTCAAACATGCAAGGCTGCCACTCATAATTGCACGCTGCTTTAGCATTCACTTGGGTTTTTCAGTAAGTCTTGTGTGAAAAGAAGTGGCATATTCGAGTTTCGCTCTTGGTAGGGTCCATCATTATTGTATAACCTTGCCACAGCCGGAATTAGAATTTCAGCCATGTCTTCATGAAGCAACCGTGTTGACCACTGCGCCATTGACCTCAAGTTAGATGTCACTGTTTTATGTGAAAACACAACAACCACTTCTGAGTAAAAGTAACCTGGCATGACAGACTGTTCGACTGGCTTGGATCAAATATATCTCTTTCTGCTTGTTTTGTCGTTGTTTGAATCCTATATATATATATATATATACACCATATTTTATGTATGCCAATGATCAAACTAAATACAATGTATACAATGACAGTGGTGAAGTGAATTGGAAGGGCCCGATCTTCAGCTCGGTAGTGTTTATGGAGTACTACTGATAAGCATACAAATCATTTACGATTGCCTAGTTTTCAATATGTTGATCAATTTTCAACTCAAATGCTTCGTCCTTTGGAGAAGTATGAAATCACAAAAGATCGCCTGATTTGCGTGTATTTATACGCTCAAAACAAAACCGGTTCAACAGAACTCCGAAGGAGACAATTACAAGGATGTTTCACGCTGTCCGCGGCATTGTGTTTTCCTTCTGTACTTCAGTAGGTGATGTTCACAATGCTACAAACGATGTATACATTTCTCTCCAGGACCTCTTTTACTGCCTAGAAGTGATCGTCAGGTTGGTGCACCATATCAGATTGGGGAGAAGTTTGCTGCATAAGATTTCGGTGTTTCCAAATTCAACCATATCAGACACAGCGAATGAAAGTAGTCGGAAAATAAGCAGATTTGTACGTCACATTTTTGACCGCATACGAGTGATTATTGAATAAGGCAATGCGTATACGGAAAAACTCTATTTGTAGTTGCAACATTACTGTCTTCCGTTCAAAGTAGACGGGGTTCAGAAAAGGTAGTTTGGAACAGAGTTCATCGATCGTTCAACAGTTGACGGTGACGGCCGACATTTCATTTTGTATGGTCAGAAATCCCATACCAATCAATTGTTGCTTATACTACAGCTACTGTGCGTAACAGTGACAGGAAAAAGATGTTAATGTCTTATTCACAGCTCATCCGGATTGGACTAGCCCTTCACTTCTGTGTGGGCCAGACTTTTGAATGGTTGGCTCCGAGCAGGGTTCCCCAAGCAATCCGTATATCCTGTTACACCGCGGGTAATTTTTTGAAACGGAGCTTCCGTTTGAGGACCCTCAAGTAAATCTTGCCTTCATTTGCTCCATATATCAAACTCTTGAGTCACAAGTCTCAGCTGGAGTCCTTCAAGTCAATCTGGGGCATGCCGGGGGACGCAAAACAATATCCTTCGGGAAGTGAAATGCACCTACACTGCTGGGTCGATGCAGCATCAGACTTTTCAAACGCCTCATCGATGCAACAGCCTTGCCTGAGACAAGGCCTACAGTCCAATCTAAAGTGCAGAAGGTAGGCGCTGGAGACGCCTTCTACGGGTCGGCTATTCGGCAAAAGTTGTTTGAGAAAATGATGTCCGTTTCGTAGTCGTTGATCACATCAACTATTTGATGATAAGTAAACGACACTGTATCAGTTCTCAAATAAGGTCCTTGCACATGCAACTCGGTCGATGTAAATTTTTCGCATTTAATGACGTTTATAGTCCAGCTATGTGTCACACCAATGATACAAAGGACCAGATATATGATCATCTTTTTGTCATAATCGACTGGTGAGGGACAGATTGTTTCCGATGTGTAAGTTTAACACGCGGATTGGGTACGACTAAGAAGCCTGTACTTGGGTCTTCGGACCTCATGGAATTGGAACAGTCAATAAAAACGGTGACCGTCTACATCGTATATGTGATACTAGAGAGTTGACCATCACAAACACCTGATTCCAGCTGAATGTGAACGTCATAGACTGACATAGAAAATGGTCACCATCTTTTGTTTGGTTACGTGATCACGACAGCGTGACACAACGAAGTGCGTGTCACGTGAACGCGAAGCTGAACGTGGCACGCACCACAGGTTGATCAGGACCAGATTGTTTATTCATGTCTGCAAGCTTGTTTATTGTAGATCAATCGAACGGCAACAGAAGCTGCATGTTAAACGATTACAGAACTTAAGGACGGGGAGGATACTTCAGCCTACATTTGCCATTCATCTGAAAAATGATTCTTTATCCACAACTCCAGACGGTATTCGGTAATATCCCATGCAGCACATTCCAGTACTAGCCATCGGGACGATCAATATTCAGCGCCCAATGCTACATGGCTGGTTGGAAGACGAAAATGCAGACGTCTTGAACCTGATGCAAGAGAAGGGTGGAGCGTTTGCTACTTCCAAAATGGACCCAGATAGTGACGACAGTAAAGCTGCCTTCCGGAATGTTCTCCGTCAGCTCACCTGGCGGCTTTGCGGAATCGATGACTGGTGGAAAAAATTGGGTGAGTTGGTACAGGGCTAAGCTGACCACCGACGACGCAAGTAGTTCACTAACGGTGACTTTTTGTTCATCGGTTCAACCTTCTTAAGCACTAGTAGATAGGACTGTGGCCTTTTGTGCACACGAATGAAAGGCATCGTGAAAGTCCGGCGTATGTACTTTGGTAGTTTACAAAACCGGTTGGTTGCCTTTGACTAGATAACCGTGAATATCCGATTATGAAAAGGCACCACAAAGTGACATAGTATCTTCCCAGATTTGACAAAGTTGCAGTTGACTACTAGACAACTCAGGAACGGAAAGACTGCGGATAAAAATGAGTTACCATATCAACTTCTGAAGCATGGTGTCAAATTATACCCAGAAAATATACATCATTAAGCATGGTCGTTGTCAACGCACAGCACGCATACACTATGCTTGCACACTTGCACTCGTGAAGTAAACAAATGCCTAGGGTCAACCGGCATCAGTTAACCAGCCCATACCTAAAATAAAATTGGACATGACTCTCATTGCGAATGACTGGTGGTAGAAAATGCCAGTGGAAGCAAAACATTTGTCCAATGAAATGTCAAGGCCTTAGCTTGTATAATTCATTCTCGTGAGCACGTACAAAAATTTGGTCTGAAAAAAAGAAAAGTATCTCCGCAAGACCTTCAGCTAAGAAAGTAATAACTGGGAATAGGGTATCTGGTATTCGATCAAATGGAAATCTAGGCTTTTCAAATGAGTATCGTGTTTATCGTTTACAAAATCTAACACTGTTTTCGTAGCAACCCGCTTAACAAGCTCCAACGCCTCTTGAGATCAGTAGGTACAACGGGGTTAACAGGTTCAAGTGTAAACCAGAACAAAATTTTCCAGAAGGTTTGGAAGTCTGTAAAGAACGATGCCCATTTTTTTTCGTTCAATACAGCATACCTTTTCCTAGCGGTCTTTTCATGAAAATGCGAGAGGACAGGTTGGATGTCAGTAAGATTTTTGGATGTTTCATGGGGTCTATTTTGGTGCCCATTACAGTTTTCTGTTATGTATATGCTACGAACACATTCGCAGACTCTCCATCAAGAGACATGTGTAAACATTTGTCACCACTGATAGAAAGACATTACTCTTGTGGCCATCGCTTGACAACATTAATGTCACCTTGAAGAATGCTCTGATCATGGGGTTCCAAATTTCAAGGTTACCCATATATAGCAGGGAGTTACCAAAGTTTACGTCTGGAAAGTCGTCGATATTGATTAGATAAGGCCGAGCCTTGGAGTACACTTGCTGAGATGGGTTCGGAAGAGGAGAGGGTATGGTCTGCTTTAGCTCTGAAAACTCAACTACTTAGAGAAGAAGATACCCAGCAATGAATATCACCCGAACACTGTACGCTTCTGGTTCACATAAGAGAAATTGGGTGGAGCGGTTTAGCGAAATCGAAGAAGATAGCCTCCGAACTATGGCTGTGGACCTTAGTATGGGTTAAACTGTCTAGTAGGAGTATGTTTGTCATATACTACCTACTTTGTGGGAATTCATGCTGGGTTATTAAAAGAAACTTATTGTCGTTTTACTATCTTGAACAGGTTGACGAACCCTGAATACCACAAACAAACCTTATCTTTTATCGGTCCACTTGAGCAGGTGCTCTACAGAGTGGGTTCAGAAATAGACAAATCGTTCAGTACAATTTCGCTATAGAAAGGGTAGTTTACGCTTCAAAATCCTACCTGACCTTATCACTCTATCATTTTATATATGAACAATATTGATAGTAGACGTTAATACAACTTGTTTTGGGGAAGACGCAATCCAAAGTAGCCAACATACCTCTTCCAGTGGATCAGATATCAACCCACTAATGGACAAGCAACCACTATGAGGCGTTGTAGGAAATTCCATAAAATCGTTGAGTCCCACAACTACGAGTTTCCACATGTCTGTCCGATCGGGTGTCGAACCCTTAATTCGCCTATCAGCCCCCAGTAGGTTGCTACATGTTGACCTCGGACAAATAACAAGCCGAGCTCAACGAAAATTTGCTGACTCAACTTGACCAGTGACTGGATGGGTGAGTGGTGTTCAACAGAAGTAATGTAATCGAACTTATCCAAGAGTAAGCAATGTTAACGATGACAAATTAGTTCGTTCGCATTGGTTGGAGAAAATTTAGTCAGTGCAAATGTGAAATGAAGCGAGTCGTGAGTGAAGATTTGTAAGATCCGATGTCTGCTGCCCTCGCCAGATTTGTCCAACAGTATACTGAACATATCAGTATATTTCTTTCTTTTACTACGCCCAAAAGACAGTCGATTGTGTTTGAGCACATGTACCTGATAATTCTACCATACATATAGTACAGCAGACACAATAGTTATTTAGAAGAGACCCAGCTGCGAAAAATCTGGACTTCGACTACATTCGAGCCAGCCACAGAAACAACATGTCCAGATGTGGCAAGCGCTGTACCAGCTGAATTACGGAACCACGCCGGAAGCTCAGAAATTTCACATATGGACTTGGTTACCCAACCAACCAACTGTTTCACATGGAATCCACTAAATGATCCAGCCGATTGTCTGTCCAAACAGGATTTCTCGATCAGTTCACACTGGCAGCTATCAAGGCCACCGATAAGCATCTACGTTGTATTACTAATGAGCGGTAATTGTTAGCACGAAAGCCACATAACTAAGCAAAATGGAATGCGGACGAGGATAGATAATACTAATGTGTTCAAGTAAAGACAAATCTTGTATCGGGAACTTGAACTAACCCGGAATTCTAATACCCACAGTGTAGCGGGTGAATGTGCGTGACAAGAACATGAACATAAAGAGAGCAATATCGAATGCCGCAAATAAAAGAACTGGGGAAACAAAATTGGTAATAACAAGAACGAGAAAGTAAGCAGATGACGAATTTAAAAAGGGTAATGATTTGACGGACAAGATGGGACAATGGGTACCATCAATAAAGTGGCTGAATCAATCTGAACAGAATTGGGAGCTGCAGTGTGGGTGTGTGTTTAAGTGATATTGACACGAAAAGATATTTTTACTGGAGATATGAATCGGAAAGTAAGAAAAAAGTGTGATGGTTTGTAAAAGAAATGTAGGCAACTGACTCCTAATGCAATTATGGAAATGGAATGAGAAGAGTTGTTCCTGCTAGTGCAATAAGACAATAGGACAGCATGACTTTAGACAATAAATTGATCAGAAGATATTGGCGTTTTAAGAAAGTGCGGAGACAGTAAATGTCATTGAGTACGTTGTTGGAAGTGGATGTCGATACTCAGAAAAGCAAACGACATGTCTGTTCATACTGTGAAGTTCAAATGAATAAAAACAGGTAACGAAACAGAAACGTGGTGAAGATATATTTCGGATGACACAAAACAAATCAGATACTTAGGTTAGCATCTAAAGACGGGAAATAGTTGGAGGTCGAAAGAATGAATAAGAACGAAAGGTAAGATGACGGTAAATAGTTGGAGGAAATAACCAACAGCATTAGGAAGGAGATAACATGGAAAAACATCAAACATAGAAGAAAGAAAGGTCTGAGGAGGATTAAGCCCAATTGGTCCGTGAAGAGCATAGATAAAGAAATATCACCAATAGCACGATTTTATCCAAAACTGTTTGACAGCACCTCTTAAATTATTGCATGGAAATAATGTTTTGAGTCACAGTGGAAGTTCCTGTCTAATCTCAATTTCTTATGGAGCTTCTAATCAGCCTCTTCTGAAAAGAAGTGACACACTCGAACCTTGTTCTTGTTGGGGCCCGTCAGCAATGTATATCCTTGAAATAGATGGGATAGTAATTCTATCACGTTTTCAGGAGGCAATCGTATGGATCACTATGCCACTGATCTCACACTAGGAACGGCTGAATTTTCACATGTAATCACATGGTCGTATAAGTACGTTACAAGACATTTTTGCATTTCTAGCATTCGTTTCAAATACGCCCACTGCATTAATGAGAAGAAATACATATAGGCAAATAAGTTTTTGATAATCCATCTTCAGGCCGATATAATTATATAGGGAGTTAATAGAGTTAGGTCGATATATCGATCAGACATAATTCAGAGAAATTAGGTCGTTTAGATTACTTAGCCGTTACGCTTCTTTTCGCTCATATACTGAAATCGATCAACTGTTTTGCAGTTGGCCTGCAAACGAGCAAGCATCCATCACATCCCCAGAATGTGTTGAGAAAGGGTTTTTAAAAACGGTTGGTCCCAGTGACCATCAGCGACACCACTTCGCTATCAACCAGAGGAGTTACCGATCGTGTCTTCTCGTGACCCGGCCACCGCGGATGGTGTTCTCGGATTCGTTTTGGAAACTGTCTTGACGTTCACCCACTGGGAACACGTGAATGAGTAGATACACGTGGGTAAGGTCTGAGTTGTCAGTCCACCTTCGTTATAAAACCCGAAAACTGAGAACGTGGTGAACTGGATACGGAGTTCAGTTGTGGCATATGTTCTGCTGATTGCCTGGTTGAGCCCATTTGTCAGTCATTCTGCAGCAGTGTCACCTTTGAACGGCACTCGAATAAACACATGCTTCTTTCTAACGTCATACAATCCAGGTTTAGGTGACGTTCTAATAATGTTTTCGGTGATGAATAGTTCCAGATAGCCGTTATCACGGAATTTGTTCTCTATGAAATCGAGTTCACTGTTTAGTGTTTCCGCCGAACAAATTTTGTATGCTCTGTCGTTCAGGCGTCGCACTAGATTTCTCTTTTGCGCAAGGAGTACAAAACTGTGAACGTTTGTGTACTGACCTGCCCAGGCATTCTCGCAATGAATCCTGTGCTGAATAGTGCCGTTTGTTCGATGACGTAGATAAACACCTAGGAAACATATTTGGTTTTCAGTTTCCTCCTCGAGCAGGCTGATGGGCTCGACTGAACCTTTCAAGTACTGTGCACACATTAGTGTCCGAGCTACTATTGATGAATCTATCGTCCACATGCCGATGGTGCTGAATGAATGGGCTGATAGTAGATTGAAGCATGGTACGTCCAAGCTATCCCATGAATATATCGGCCAGAAGAGGTCCCAACGGAGAGCACATTGCTGTACCATTTGTCTGTCGATACAGCATACTATTGGACAGCAGCTTTACATCGAATGTGCATCGAAGCAGAAACTCTTTCAATGTCAGTATTGGTAACCCAACATCGAGTCCGGTCTCAAACACATTGTTAGATATAATTGACAGTATTAAGCAACGGTACGTTTGTGAATAGAAACTCTACGTACCATGAATACGATTTCTGGAAATTCATATGAAAGTCTTGTATGCACCAAAGGCTTCTACCATATCACGTTTCTATGGACTTCCGAGAGTCCAAAAACCTGGTGTGCCGGTTCGTCCAATGCTTGATATGGTGAATTCGCTTTATCACTCGACGGCGAAGTAGCTGGTGAAACTGAACCCGTCCGACAAACGATTGCCTTGCTCAGTCTACGTGATACATTTGAATTTGTCGAGTGCATACAAGACGTCGGTGTGAATTCCCAGAAATCATCCTCATTGTACCCTTCGACCAGCAAGCCGCTCGCTGTCGCGTAAGTCAGACTGTCAGGTCCTTTGCTTCCCACTGGGATCCCGCAAAAAATGCCACTTTATCACTGTTCGCAGTTGAGACGTTTGAGTCAGACGCTTGGGTTTGGGTCCGTCAAGTTCTTTCTCTTTCCTGGCTTAAGCGACCGGAGTGCACCATGTTAAGAGGCGCATCTCCTAACAAGACAGCCAGGACGCGTCACGCCACATCGATCTGTCGGCCCAGCTCGGATGGTATGGTCGTGGGTGGTGGTATGGTCCCACTCAGCCAATCAGATTGCAGGTATGCGGTCGAACGCTTGCGCGCTATCTGGACAATGTTTTTCCTCGCGTTGCTCCCTGTAACGTGATTTGCACTGACACCCTGATCGCCATATATGACTGTTTAATTTGATTCGCACTATGTCTGTCCTATGAACCTAGAGCTTCTGTGGCCTAAGTTTTGTCTCGCTCGTCCAGCAAACAGTGCAGACGCATCTCTTCTGATTCATCGGTTTAGGTCAAGCGACTGAGCGCGTAACAAAGGTGACGATCAAATACACCAGAAGTTATCTTGGCTCAGACCGATCGGTCCACTAGTTTTCACTACTTTTTAATTCCTCTGCCCACGAGTACTTCATTTCCAACCAAGACAACTGCTAAGCGTTACCGTTTTTAATGTCCATACTCTCCGGGACATAGGTCAGTAAGCTTTTCTAGCGAGCACCATCTCAAGTCTGGGATTGGATGTGTGTTATG
>JTDE01002880.1:73611-84556 GCA_014338405.1 Paragonimus skrjabini miyazakii | reverse complement strand
ACAGTTACCAGCCTAATCCTTTCATTATTTACTAAAAACCTCCGTCGAACCGAACGAAATCGGATAGAATGTTGAACATATTCCTTTCATAAAAATTGTCTTATTGATTATAGAAATGAAACTGACAAGTTTAGCATAAGTTGACAATATATTGTTGATATTATTGGTCCGAGCATTTCGAACTCGAAGCCTCATGCTCATCACATGATACCATGTATGACATAAAGGTATATGTTCGTACATATAAATACATATATATATAAATACATATATGTATATATACTTATATAGATTTGGTTTGTTCCTGTCCACAGAATGAGCCCAAACTAGCATACAGTGCACTAACTGGTCATTCATTTTCACCATTGGGAACCCAGATGCTTGTCACTAAACGAGTTATGGTCCGACAGATTAATTACATAGCTCCGAGTATATTTCGAAGTCCCTGAACGCATTCGGTTTGTGGCTGGGAGGTTCAGTGGACGACAATTGCTGGAAATTCAAGAACAGCACAATGCAAAGAATTCGAGTGTTGTCTGATGCCATTTAGTATTGGCCCGTGAGAAACCGTCAAATTTCAATCGAGGCTGTTTGTACGCGCTTCGTGATGTATTAATCCTGTCATATTTTCCAACGTGTCCTTATTCTGGTGAGTCAACCCGTTCATTTCCACTTCTAAACATCTAACATGTACACCAGTGTCTATAGTTTGTTTCGTCGTATGAAGTCATCTGCATTTTAATCTGATGTATAATAGTTCAAACACAAACCAAAATAAATTTCTGGAAACTTTCCTCTGGTTTATCCCTCGCATTAATTACACACCGATTTCAGCACTCTGGAAGTAAAACTTCGTAGTTAGTTGCAGCAGTGATTGGTACAAAATGCATATTTCAATTCATCGCCATCAACAATCGAATAGTTGAACAAAGTGTGGACCTGAAGAGAAATATCGGAGTCTTTTAAAATAAGAACCTGGCTCATTAAGTTCACATCCCCATCAATACTCTCCAGAATTTCATCCAGTCGCCAACGAAGAAGTAGTTCAGCAATCTAGAACAACTAATGAACCGATAGAAATCCGCATTTGCGGAAAGGATTGGGAAGAACTGGTTTCAATCCTTTTTGCTAATGAATGCCTGAAAAGTTTATCCAAAGATGATGGGTTGTATAGTTGTCTACAATTCAGATTAACTCGAAATGACTTGAACTATTGATCGGTATTTTGGCAGGCGTGTTGACTGAGAATAGACTCGATGGCGAAAAATCTCGACTTGGATTGGATTCGAATCAGTGACAGAAACTACATGCACAAATGCGGCAAAAGCTCTGCCAGCTTAGCTACGAAGCCACTGAAATGATTTCAGTTAACCTCAACCGTTCAAGATTTCTGTGATAATTTTCACAACACTGCCCTAGGTATGAATCCACTTATTTTGGAATGCGCCTATTTAATAAATGAAACCACTCAACATTTAGACCAAGTCATTTGGATGGCTGTGTCTGGTCAGACCGAACAATACTCTATGGTGGTTTTCTACACGGGTGAATCATGGCCCCAGCCAATTCCGCAGAATTTAAAATGATCACTGAGCAATCACTCTAATTCTGTCATGAACAAAAGTGTGGAACTGTCGAGACGGTTCATATTGCGATGCGGGTTCATAATCCAAGAGCCCCGTGATGAATCATGTAGACATGGCTGAACGATGGAACAACTTTGGCTAACGTCCATGTCAGTGTTTCTCGCACACACTACAATGCCTCGTTCTAAACAGTTTCGTGTTTCGCAGTAGGTCACCTTCTACTGAAGGTGTGATCCAACTTACCAGCATCCTCCTATGTTTTCACCGATTCTAACTTCGAGTGTGTTGGTTCACTCCAAGTTCTGAAGCAAATTGTGTTTCACCGAACTTGCATTCTTCGTTCCCTTGCAGATTATTGCCATCTGACAAAGCAGTCGATGGAATTCCTGTCTTGAATTAGGCTCCTGAGTTATCGTTGTCTTTTCGCATATGGCTATTTATATACATGATAATATACATTGACCGTTTGCTTTGGATGTAGCGATAAAACCTCGGTTCGGTGCAAATACAACATCGTTTCTTCATTGATTGGAGTCTTGCCCACATCCTCATTTATATTGGCCGAATTGTTTCGCAATCCACAACTTTGTTACCATCATACTTACCCAAACGATTGCAGTCGTCATCAACTGACGCGTTGCATTCAGTGGCAATCAGTGCATTGAATAAATGGAAAATACTCAACAAACATTTACTTGGAAAAGTTTCATTTTTTAGTCTATGAAATGTCTCGCTAACTCGAAGAAAATCTACTGAAAATTATAATCATCGACCGAAGAAAAAAGCATTTACGCACATGACTTATTTGGTCGATGAAGATAAAGTTACATTACAATCGATTATCTCACCAACGGTCAACCTAAATGTGTTCATTCTGTATGAACTGTGGCGGACAGGAATGTGTCTCTCCGTGCACTGTGTACGTTAGCGTGTGTGCGTGTGTGCGATACAACTTGTCCGCCACAAGCACCTTTATAAACCTTGCACGCAGAAACTGGTGAATGGAGTGTGTTCTATTGATTGACTCGCGTGCGGTGAGCTCAAAAGAAATCCGCGTCTCATTCAATAGTTTATCGACCTATAGCTTACTGACTGTGTTTGCAACGATAATCCACCTAAAACAGTTCATTCCCTTCAGAAGTTTGAACTACACAATTAGAACACGAAAACTGGTAGATGCAAGCATTTCATGTTATGTTATTGTAAATGTGGTATTGATGAGTCAATACGAAATGCTTGCATTTACCAGTTTTCGTGTTCTATTGGAGTTGTTCAAACAATCCATATGTTTAGCAGAACAAGCTTGCTCTATTAATCTCAATACCACCGTTTTCTAATGAGTTCAGTATTTTGGAAGTTACTTATGAGTAGTAGGAGATTTCGGTTTTCATATAGATTGAACACTACCCACAATTGATCGCAGCTGTCGCATTCCCATAGACTTTTCAGTCGGCCCCTTTCGAAAAGAAGCACTAGACTCGAGTTTCTCTCTCATTAGGGCTCGTCAGCAGTGCATATCATCGCCACTGCCGGGACTTGAACCACGGACATTCAGTTCATGAGGCAATCGTGTTTACCACTGCGCCATTGACCTCACGTTAGGCACGACCGAATTATCATATGTGAATGCTGAATCTTGAAGTCATCCAAATCTCTGACTACCCATCTGTAGTCTGTTACATACAGGCCTATCATACAGGCCTACCACACCGCAGATTGAGAATGCAGTAGACCATACAAAGTGGTCATTTGTTTCTATGAGTTACTGCTTTGTGATAGGCCGTTGACCGGTGGGTACATGGACATGCCAGTGAATGATGAACATGATTGATGGTTGCACACGAATAACACTGTATTTGGCTCAATGGTCAGTATTCCAAGATAAGGTCCATTTGAAATACACTCTTTCATAATCGAATACCACTGTGTAACAACATTGGACAACCTTGAACATCTATCAGTTTCCACGTGAGTGGCAGAATTCCAGCTGCGTGTCTGATGTTATTGAGTGAGGCCACCCTTATCATCAGCAGTCAACAAATACTTCAATCTCGTGTCTAGAATTTAGACCTCATTTTACATGGCACGCAAAGCCATGGGGTTGCTGTCATTGTGATCAATAGGTGAGCTCATTCTCATGCTTTCAACCTCGACTACTCAAACATTCTATGCTTGTTCCTTTTTGCTACGGTTTCCACTCTGTGAACCTCCGTGTTGATGTGTAGTAGTAGTTGCACAACTCGCGAATCGAACGAACAGCGAAGGCAATATTGAGCATCCATCGTCGATAAAACGAGTAGATAAATAAAGTGAGCCATATGGGAAATTCGACAGGAGAAATGTATTCAACCGATTTAAGATGGAGATGATATATACTGGTTCACTTGTGCGGCATATCATTACTGTTTGTTGTTGACAGATGTATTGGGCGAATGAACAATCGCTGCATGAAATCAAATGAAACTGATATCACAGAATCAACATATTCCCCAATGACGGTCAATTTTTCCTGAAAATGGTTTGAGATTGTAATATACAGCTCCCAAATGAATTCTGAGTAATGCTCACTAGACTGTTCAGTTTACTTCTCACGGGGTAGATACACTGTGAGGTAATTCGTCTTGAGGTGTTATGGATGCACAGTGTTTTCTCTCATTCTTTCTATGTGACTCCACCTTCAGTCAATAAGGCAATGCATAAAATCAGTGTGTACAGTATCATCGTGTTGATCATTCACTGATGCATGTCTGAAGCTGATTGGTGTTTATCACGTGAGTCCGCTCTCGTGGAAATCATGACACATCAATTAACGTTGTCTTTTCACTTTGACCTGATTGAACCACGAATGCCAACCAAATTAACCAATGGTGATTGGATGGAAATTAGCATTCAACATACATTTATCTGTCATTTCCAAACAGAAGCAATCGTTTCAGTATTGGTTCATTACCGTACTCTTATTGTTTGACTAAGTTGTAGCGAGCACATTTATATTTCATCGCGCATAAAACAGATACGTCATTTTTCGCTTCAATGTCTTTAATTCGAATCTACTAAAAACAGTATATCCAGTATATCCTGAAACAATACACAAGCTGCCGTTCATAGACAATATTCGCAGTAAGCAATTATTGTGTTTGATTTTTAAACTGAACATTGATCGCACATATCCTGTTCCATATATTCGACGTTACATTTGCTTACACACTTGGAAAGGAACATTGGATCATGACACATGTGTACTTTATTGTCATTTCCTAAAAGAATTCAAAATTGTCCCGATAAATCAATTTTCGTAAAAGACAAAAATGATTCAGATATCTTACTTCGATCATCAATACGTTGAATCTCTAAGATTCTGTGGACGACTGAAGTGGGGCTAGATGCATCCAACTGAATTCCACTGTTTAAACCCAAGTGAGAAGTCCTGATTAAGATGTCACTAAGCAGAGACAACAGAATCGCAATATATGGGTTTCTAGAAACATCCGAACGAACATTACATGAGTATAATTATCCGTATATTATGTAGATAGTTGTCATAATTTGTGTAGTTCATATAGACGTATACTAAAAACCATTTGAATAAGCCCCATAATTCATCCTGTGGGTCAGTCCTGTGAATCACGCTAATTTGTCACGCAATATATAAATAATTGTATCGTTCTGGTCTCGTCATGTGAAGCGTCATTCATACCGTTCTTGTACTCATGTCCAAATGATTTTATTGTTGATTTTCATTCGTTTCCAGCCCGTAAGATAAAGCAAGTACATACGAGTGTAAGTGCGGATATCTTGACCCGAATGCAGAATACATGCGGATAGTTTTATGAGAACCAGAGATGGTATGGTGTACTGTCATTATTCATATGCATTCAAATGCGTTCACATATAAGTGACTAAGAGAAAATTGTTAGTTTTCAGTTTGCGCTACCTTATGAAGGCTGTGTTTAGGATTTCAACGATCGTCAAATTAAATCAGTCACTCAATTAGGCGTAGAGTATTCATATTTCAAGAGGAAACGTCGTTTTAGATAAGTTTCCTTCAGTTTCATGCATATCAAATTGTTTGCTGAACCCGTACGAGAAACAGAAATATCTCAATCGTGATTAATTTGACGGCTGGATCCTGTGTTCGTTCCACAACAATGCAAATATCCTTCCTGTTATTCTGGTTGAATTAGGATAATATTTAACATTTGACGATGAATTTAATGGAATACATAATATTTATGCTAACACAGCTGAGGATATGTGGGGTGATTGACACACTGAAGCCACAGTACTCAACTCAACCCGTGTAGAATTTATTAAACATTTTGCTGAGTTAGCCAAACGTAGGAAATTCAAACAAATTCGTTCACTACTTGCATTCCTCAGGTTTTTAAATGTGTTAGGTCGCAAGATTGTGGATAGGGGCTGGCGTCCATTACATCTCAAGTTAAACACCACCCACAATGGATCGTGGCTGTCGCATTTCCATAGACACTCCAGTCGGCCCTTTTTGAACAGCAGAAGCACGAGATTCGAGTTTCGCTCTCATTAGAGCTCGTCAGTATTGCATATCATCACCACTGCCGGGACTTGAACCACGGACACGCTGTTGATGAGGCAACCATGTTTACCACTGCGCCATTGACCTCACGTTAGGCACGACCGAATTATCGCATGTGAACGCTCAACCACGTTCGCTTGTGAGTAATGATCATGTTGCCCAATCGCATCGAGAGATGAGAAAGTTACTGTCTGTTAACTCCAATCGATGACCTCGCAACTAGGACTTCTCTCCAAGTTGAGATCATTACTCACAAGCGAAAGTGGTTGAGCGTTCACATATGATAATTCGGTCGTGTCTAATGTGAGGTCAATGGCGCAGTGGTAAACACGATTGCCTCATCAACAGCATGTCCGTGGTTCAAGTCCCGGCAGTGGCGATGATATGCACTACTGACGAGCCCTAATGAGAGCGGAACTCGAGTCTAGTGCTTCTTTTCGAAAGCGGCCAACTGGAAAGTCTATGGGGATGCGACAGCTGCGATCAATTGTGGGTGATGTTCAATCTATATTTTGGTCATTGTTATTCTCGTTATGACCGGGCAAGAACCATTATGAAGTTGTTGCTCGACGAATTCAAGTTCTCGGCTATGATTTCCTTATCTCCATTAATATTGTGTTAACATATCAATAGTTGCAGTTTGCCATACTACGATGAGTGAGTGTTTGTAGTCAACATGCGCCATAAGTTGATGGACTCACTTCTCACGTTCACTCAGTTGCACAAGAACATTAAACACATTCGATTTTTCAGTTTATGAGATTGCAGTATCAATATCAGAAAGTCCACATTTGGGGACTAATCGCGTGATCAATACGGCAATTCGCGGACGCGTATTCCGGAACGCTCGGAATGTGCGATCAATTGGTCAACTATTCACGGTACACAGCTTGCGATGGTTAAGTCACGTACTCCGTATGCTAGTTAATCGTTTACCGTACCGAGCATCATATATTGAGACCACCAACAGTTTGGTGAAACCACGTGGTTGTCAACCAACAACGTGATCACGAAATATGAAGACCCTAACTGCTCCACTGAGCAGAGTGAGTAGGTTTCGCCTGCCTGGATGGGGTCCTCGTGGTCAATCAAACCGCTGGTTAGAGACGCTATCCAAGATGGCGGTGTGTTGCAGTCAATGGCGTACCTGGATCCATATCATTTCTAGTTATTTCTCCTAGTCTTTTATTAATTTTGAAACTTCTTGATAGCGTTTTCTTCCAGGATATTCCACGTCACTGTTGAGGTGACCGGCGGCCCGAGCCACAGTATCTTTTGGTCAGGCTAATGGTTGCTATCATGGTGATGATGAGTAGATCTGGAGTTTCAAAATAATCAATGAATGACACATCGTTCTACAAACAGTGATAACTCAACTAGGTCAACTAAACCCCTAAAGTAAAATCTCATTTTAAACCGTTTATACCCACAAAAAATTAAACCACGGAGAATGCAGTGGGTGTCATAACGACCCGAATAATAGACCAAGTATACCATTTCTCAGTCCACTTGGTTTATAAGGCAAAAGACGGATAACGCGAGAAAATATTCATTGGAACATAGACGTTTTCTTCCAATGGAAAACACTTGCAAAGAAGAACACCCGCTTAGTTGTATAACCTAACGATGAATCGTACTACTTCGACATTGTTATTCGTGACGCATTCAAATTACCACAGAGCTGCTTTTCTAAGGGCCACACACAGTATCTGTACTATAAGAAGAGGATTCAGTGGTCCAATATTGCGTTTCGTTGGACGTAACATTATATGCGGCTCTGTTTCTAGACGGAAGTATGCACCAACCTGTTTGCAATACTAACAGCAGTTTGCATCTTGGCAAACACCACTGTGTAGCACAAAATTTGGTCTCACGTTGTCAAACTTGAGGTAATTTAATTCCAGATTTGATTGTGTTTCAGAGGCACTCCGCGGCATTCAATACGAGCACTGGTGCAGCGGAATGGTGGAATCCCCGGAAGTACTTACAGAAAGAAATCCACATTAACGTGCTTTAAGCCATGCCATCTACAGTGTGGTCATGCAGTCTTTCTGGACAATACCACATACTCCTTTAGCATATTTGAACAAATCCCACGTGGACTGTGGTTCAATTTGGGTATCGTTTACAGACGATATCCGGAATTCCAGATTATAGCTAACTTCAATCGGAGATCTGCGCAAATGACTGATTTGAACAAGAAATCCATTCAGAAGGAAGTCAGTGTTGGAGTTTATGTACGCTGGATTCGTATGAGTGATACGTATTCCGACAGATATTTAACGAACAATTAATGGTTGCACGAGAAAGTAGTTATGGAGCGTATTACAATAAACTTCTGTATTAAAGACTGAAATATGTAACGCGAGGGAACTGTCTTAATTGCTAACGTCATATTTATCATACTGTCGTGCACGACATCACAATTTAATATGCTAACAGATGTATTTCACCGCTGGACATCCGATTTCTTCATTTCACAAGACAGTGTGACTAGAGTCGCAGCTTGCTCATATCCGAAGGGAGTTAATCTACCGCATGGAAACTGATGTGTCCAACTATACACTGATTCCATTCTATAAACGGAACCGAAGCCAGTTATGTTAGTCAAGCTTGGATCATATGCAAACATCTCTGGCAACTTTTCAGGAAGTGAGAAGGGATCATTACCTATTACTTGACGAGCACTGCGTCTATATCTCGTTTTAAACCTCAGTTCACTGCTAAACTCCATAAAACTGCATATGTCAAATGCGACTTGTAAACACCGTTTCACACAGGAATACAACCTGTGAGCTCCCATTCAGTTCATTCGATAGTTTCTATGAGATGAGAAATTAATTGTCCCAATTGGATACGTTCTCACGTACGTTTGAATCATGCGTAATTATCTTCTATAAAAAATCCGACATGGCAGTGTAACGTGGTTTATTTCAAACAGGGTCGAACTGAGCAAGAAACCAAATTTTCAATCAATGTTTCCTCCCTACAAACAGGTCTGAGCATGGATGGAACGGCAGACAGTTTGTCTAATCTGTGGTCCGGAGAATGCTTACATGATCTATCAGCAATTTATTGCAGAGTTCATGGATTTTTGCTGCCACTATGGATTAGATTGCTTTCTGTTAGCAAGGCGAGGAACAGATTCATTCTACCCACCGGTGATTCGGGAACGGGGATTGGCGAATGCATTATCAGTCGTGGGGTATCAATGTTTACCGATAAGCTATCTCTTGGAGCTTCTGTATCATACCAATATACTGACTGGAAGCGTTTACAAGAATCCAGTAGCTTTGAAGATGGTAAGTTTGTTGGGGAGGAATGTCCAGTTCACATCGTATGAAATAACATTCGTCATTAATTAGCTTGTAACCGTACAATAGTTTTGCTTGTTATGATGGTGTTTCACCCATATTAAAGCTTAATATTGATGCATAGTCTTGTCCAAGTAATGTGCGCAGATCTGTGATTGTCAGCAGAATTCAATTGATGATCCTTTTATAATGACCATTCGATAAACTTGTCTAATTCCGTATTAATGCACGTCATTTCAGTGTATTCGCTGTTGAATACACCTATTTGGTCACACAGCACATGAAATCCAGTGCACTATCCTAATCGACGTAAGCACATATACCAATAAGCTTTCGATTTGCTTTACGGTGCCGACAGGAAAAAGGATTAACATTAGATTGCTGTCGCGCCAAGATGTTGAAATTATCCTGCTTGTAGTTGGAGTCCAATCCGCGAGCTCTGACGAGGGTGGCAAAATGACAAACAAAGAATGGCACAGCCATACGTGGTTTTGGGTCGCCTAAACAATAGAAACCAATCGAGCTGTTTACCGCTCTATATTGCAGATTAGGAGAATTCACGTACTGGTGGCGAGAACAGTCCTAGTTGGGAGATGGGCCACTTCGCTGTTGGCGAAGTGGCTTATTTCAATCACTTTCTCAAACCACGACAATATAACAAACTGGTCGGCTTTTTGGGAATTTCAGAGCTGCGCAACTTTAAAGGACACATTTGGTTTGGCGCAGATTTAGTTGACTCACTAATCGATCAGTTGGTCAGTGCGGCAGTCTCCAATAACAGCAGACCGGGTCCGGTGTATTCACGTTGGAAGTCATATCGATTCGTTCTACTACAAGATGCAGAAAATATGGAATTGCAAGATGATGGCTGATTGCGCCTCAGCGCTTGACAACGGTGGCGATGCAAAACTAATAAGAATTTCTGCCTGAATAAAAATGTCGAAAACAATCTTGAACATTTGTATTTTGTAAACAGTGTATATCGTATTCATTTTCTACCACATTCACACCTCTAAACATGACATTTCCAGATGTGACTTCAACTGAAATGTTTCTTACAACACCGTTCAACACACCTACTGATAGCGTAGGACTCCGAATTATTTTAGATGAGACCCAATTGTGAAAATTCAGGGCTTCGGCTGGATTCGAACCAGCGACAGAAACATTATGCCACAACGCAGCAAGCGCTCTACAAACCAGGCTGCGAAGCTGCGGCAAAAGCCCGGAAATTTCACATTTGAACTGGGTTACCCAACCATCCCGCAGTTTCATATGGAATCCACCAAATTATCTAGGGGATCGACAGCCCCAACCGGATTTCTCGAACAGTTCACGCTGGATTCCACTAACGCCACTGTTGTTTGTAGACGTTTGACGGAATATGATCACCCTGACAAATACTGTTCCAATTGCAGACGTGTGTGAAGTAAATATGTGGATTAGTTTGAATTTGCATATCACTCGGAAGGAGATTTAAATCAGAGACA
>JTDE01002880.1:57069-73511 GCA_014338405.1 Paragonimus skrjabini miyazakii | reverse complement strand
CTACAACGTGTTATCAGGAACATGCAACACCATATCAAAATCGGAAGCCAACACTCTTCGTTCTTATTTCGAAAACCTTCATTCAGTGATACATGTTGGAAGAGGGATTACTGTGTGCGTTTCCCACATTTCAGCTGGAGATAATCATAAGCACAATATATCACTGAACGTAGAACAAAACAGACGGAATTCCTCATGATACTGCGATGCTGACAATCTGTTAAAACTTCATGAGATGCAGGTTGACTATGAGATTGAACTCAAGGCGGTGACTGCTAATCACGTGGTTCTCAGTGGATTTCCTGCTGCTCACAGCTCGTATTTGTCTCAGCCAAAACAATCCAAGCTAGATGCGCTAACACCCTTGTTCTCGATGGGGATAAATAACGACCGACAAAAATGTTACCTCAATTTTGTCGCAGCTGCTGCCAAAAGTACGTTCAGATATTTTAACGTTTTTCATTCGGCTCAACGAAATTGGTGCTTGATTGATGTCTACACATCAATGTTATTAATGCTCCCACATTGTCGCGTATTTAGTAATTCATGATACAGTATTCGAAAGAGGTATGTCTCATATGAATCCCATCCTTAATACCAGAATATTTTTGGTGTGTATAGTTAGGCTCCTTACCAAAATAACTCATTGCATACCTTTCATTGTTTGTCTGAAGTAAACATTTCTTTTGACTGGTAAAACAAAGGACACAGGAAGAACAGTGACGTTGTTTGCGTTAAACAAACATGGTGCCATTCAGATTGACATGAACGTTTCCCTGGCTACTAGGAATCAATTGTGGGTGATAAACGCCATAAACAATATACAACTGGGTAGATGGACAAATCTGGGACTAGAGCAGGCAAAGCAAAAGCACAACAAACCAGGAAATTCGGAACAATATTTAGACGGTTTTCAGAAACGCAAATTCATCGCGCCTTGAGAAGCACCGAGTTGTTCTGGACGGTTCGGAGAGAGTAGAAAGCTTTATACTAACAGAATTATTTATTCTCTGCAAAATGTGTTAAATAAAACGGGGATTATATTTGTCAACGGGACAATCCGTAATAATGATGAGTTACTGTAATATTATCGCATTAATCAAGATAATGCATTCTGATATTACAGCATTGAGGCGATCCAACAGTTCCTAGTAGGCGGTTTGAACTGTTGCACATCCCCCTAATTCTCGAATGTCTGTTATGACTTACTGGGAAAAAAGATTGTTCGCACGAAGAGAACAATTAGTACACAACTCGAAGGACTGAAAACATAAGAGTTGAGTGGCGTGGTTCCTTCACAATATTCAGCTAAGATAATCACTGGCAGCTAAGTTTGGGTTCTCTGCGAAACGTCCTGCGATAGCTAAGAGTACCCAAATAACCCTGAGCATTCTGTTAAGAATTTATGAAACCTGCTACTCTGAATTGTTTTACCACTATATTCGCTCATCTATTTTGCACACACATGAAAGCGAACATAAATATATATATCATCTTCATCTTACGGACGATTTGGCCACCTAATCAATGAACCATTTCAGATTTGTTCGCAGAAGCACAGGACTAACTTGTATGAAGATTAGCAGATTGCAAGTCAAATGTTGTTTCCATTTTTCAAGCATTCTGGGAGTCAAGTGCAGGGAACTGTTCAATGCCACGATCGGCGAAGCGAAGATTACTGGGCATGTGCTTGTTGGATCCACATTTGGTTGAGCCAGTTCCTTGCGCCGAATAGCATAATTGCACGGTTGCTGATGAATCCGTATGTCTGGACCACAGTATGGCAAGTTACGTGTGTGTCATGCTTAATTATCGGTGTTATGCCATATATTCTTCGACATACATTTATATAGCAATTACTTTACATCTGAAATGGTCGGTAGCAAGTGTTACGTAATTATGGAGAAATGTCTTACACATTTGTTTCAGTATACGTGAAAATTAGGTAGCAATTATTGACATCAGCCAATGTCTAAATTCAGCAGTTGTAGACGATTTTTCATTGAGTTACAATGTTCCTCTTTTCGACACGTCAGGAAAATCTTTGCCAAACTGCTACACGATCGAGATGGACAAACAAGCCACAGGAATTCCTCAGAGTTTTGGTGATTGCACTAAGACTAGTGGACCCCATCTATGCATCAAATCAAACGCGGAACAGCAGTGCGACAGAAGTCACGCGATCTACCCAACTATTGCTGTAGCAGTGGCCACTCACCATGGAACGTGACCATCGCAATCCAATACATGAATTTACTGCACACATAAAACGAAACAATTGATGCATAGTGCGGCTACTGATTCGACTGGGTGCACACTTGGCAAACTATGAGCTCACAAATACCGACCGGCATGCCAGTGTGATGCGTTCATCTCATTTCGGAATACATGTGAGGAGAGTATCGAAAATAGTGTGTCGAACTTTGGAATCATCCTAAGATGAAAGGAAAGTGCATTTCGTGTATCTGCTGAATCTTTCAAAGTAACCGCTACTTCTCATAACATTAATATATACCACGAGCAGTTCGAAATATCCTAAAGGGCGTTTCACATAAAACGTCAGCGTTTATCCAGTTGATTGGACACAATAATCTATGAGTTCTAACATCGGAATCCAGAAGCCAATCCAAGTAAGCATGAAACGTCGCAGGAGGAGCGTACCGGATAAGAAACTTAACCAAGAAACTAACTAATTATCAGTGATAGTTTACATAATGTGAAACTGACACTCCTCCCCAACAAACCTACCCTCTTCAAAGCTATTGGAATCATGTAAACGCTGTGATACAAAAAACTCCAGGAGATAGCTTATCGGTAAAAATTGATACCCCACGACTGATAATGCATTCGCCAATCCCCGTTCCCGAATCACCGGTGGACAGAATGAATCTGTTCCTTGCCATGCTAACAGAAAGCAGTCTGATCTACAGTGACAGCAAAAATCCACGAGCTCTGTAATTTGCCGTTGACAGATCATGTAAGCATTCTCCGGACCACAGATTGGACAAATTGCCTGCCGTTCCATCTATGCTCCGATCTGTTTGTAGGGAAGAAACATTGATTGAAAATTTAGTTTCTTGCTCAGTTCGACCCTGCCTGAAATAAAATACGTTGCATTCGCATACATTTATTCTTCATAGAAATTAATTATTGCAGTTGTGACAATTCAATTAGATCGAGTTTTACTGAGCAGGAATTGCAGACTTGATTGATGCTATACAGCTACCTTTGATCTGCTCCCTATTGTGTTCTCATAAACTTTGAGAGAAATGTAATTGTATGGGTACTCATGAGTTAAACATCTATGAGAAAGTATTTTGTTTGGACAATTTATTTCTCATCCCATAGACAACTATCAGGTAAATTTAATTTGCATTCAAAGGTTGTATTCCTGTTTGAATTGGACATATGCATTTTTATGATGTTCATCGGGGAACCGCGATTTAAAACCTAGTATGGACGCAGTGCTCACCAGAGATTTTTGCATATGATTCATGCTTGAATAGTGAAACCGTCTGCACTACGGTTTGTAGATTTAAACCAGTGCATAACCGGGAAAACCAGTTTCCGAGCGACCAATAGGGGGTGTCAAATATTTGCCAGCCTTCGAATGCAAGCGAGCTGCGACTTGAGTCAAACTGTCTTATGAAATTTAGATATCGGGTGTCCAGTAGTAAGACGCACTTGTCAACAGGTTGAATTGTGTCTCCTTGGGGAGAAGAACGTGAACCCTATATCACTGAGGTAGTTAATCTACGACGCTCATTCTGATTCTTAATTGAGAAGTTCACTTTAATAGGCAGTATAACGTCATCAACTCCAGTACAGACGTCCTTCGAGATCAATTCCTTGTTCACATCAGCCACTTGCACAGAATTCCCATTAAAGTAAGTTTAATCGGGAATTCCGGATATCGTCTGTAAACGATGTCCAGATTGAACCACAGTCCATATGGGATTTGTTCCAATATTTTGAGGGAGTGGGTCACATTATCCAGGAAAACTGTATGACAACCTTGATAAACGGGTGGATTAGAGCTTGTTTATTTAAAATACTGTTTTTTGATTGTTCGGAGAGTTGAGGCACATGTTTACTTAACGGAAAAAATCTCGGTTAATCATCTGTAAACATTTCCGGGGATCGTAATATTCCGCCATATCAGTTCTCACACAGTATGTTGCGGAGGGTCTCTGAGGCACAGATGAATATGGAATCGAACTTCCTCAAGTGTAACAGCTTTGGTTCATACAGATGCTTGCCATGATTCGTGTGTGCAGACACTCCGATTCAAATTGATGTTAGCAGTTCGAACCTTTTGGTTCACATTTACCTCTAAGCGAAGGAAAGCAATTGATGTCACGTGTTTTGAATCGCAGTTTGAGCAATTGAGTCGACCACACAGCCTTTACCGTAAATTACGGATTCTATGCGAAACACTCTAGCAGATCATTTTTGTATTAACTTGAGTACATAACGACAAATACTGACGAGGTGACAGAATTTATGTTTATTTTGAACAGTTTAACTAACCTTCTTGTTTGTATGTGTTTCCCAGTGAAAGAAAACGTAGATGTTCTAGTGAATGTTTGCTTGCTCTATTCGTCTTTGTTCAGTTTGCATTATAAACCGAGCAGACGGAGAAATGGGACACAGGAGTTAGCAATCAGGTTGTAACGTGGTCTCAGTGTTGGCGCACCTAGCCTGTTTAAAATGAGATTTCACTCTATGGTTTCAAGAAGATTAAATTAAATGTCAGTGTTTGTAGTAATGTGTAATATTTGTTGTTTTCTCTTAATCTCAAGATGTATTATCTCTCTGATACTAATGCTACAAACTAGTTAACTCGAACGTTGTATGTGGCTAAGCATCTTGTACATGTCAATGAGCGTGAGAAGTGCGTTTATCAACTCATGGTTGATGATACCTACAAACATGCATTCATCGTAGTATGATAAACTGTAACTACTACTGTGTTAATAACACGATACTCATGGGGATAAACAAGTCGTAATCGGGAACTCAAAATTGATCTCTCCAGTAACCAGTTCATTAATGGTTCCCGCTTGGTCGTTGCGAGAATAACATTAATCAGGAAACTGAATTTATTGGAAAAAGACGGTATTGAAATTAATAGAGTAGGCTTGTTCAACCGACTAGACGGATTGGTGTTGCACACTCACACAAACAAAGCACAGACGATCAGTTAGATATGAGTCGATAAATTATTGAATGAAACGCGGATATATGTTGAGCTCATTGCACGGGACTCGATCAATAGAACACGTTCCATTCACACGTTTCACCATGCAAGGCTTCACGAGGTGCTTGTGGAGAACAATTTCTATCACGCACACGAACAGTGATGAACACTGAACAGACTGAGTATGCGGCAGAGACACATTCCTAATCGCAACTTTTCATTTAGACTGAACACATTTAGGTTGACCTTCGCTGAGATAGTCGACCGTGTTTAATTTCATCCTCCGTGAGTGAATAAATCATGTGCATAAATTATTTTTCCTTTGATCGTTGATTATATTTTTCAGTAGATTTTCTTCGAGTTAGCCAGACGTTTTACAGATCATTGGGCGCAAATTATCAGAATGAATGTTCGCTGTGTTTTACGTTTGTTCAGTTCCTCATTTGGCACTGATTTTAACTTGTCGACTGATGATGACGGTACTCGTTTGGATAAGTGTGATAACATCAAAGTTGTGGATTTGGAAATACTTCAACAACTGTATTGTGTGCAAAATTTTATGGATGGTATTTAACGTTGTTTCATCGTGCAGACATATCCATTTCGTTTAGGGAGGGATTCCTGACTGGTTATCCAGCAACACAACATGAAGTAACTCGGTGGTTCCACCCCTATGTGTATGACAAAATTACAGTGATTGCTCAGTGATGATTTCAAATCCTGCAGATTTGGATAGGATGACAAATTCAGCCATGTACATAACCGCCATAGGTTCTGTTAATGTAATAGAAAATGCAGCATATATATGGCTTGTTTGTGAGGTTTATTGTGAGACTTGACCAGACATAATAATCCAGATGACGTTGGTGGTTTCATCCATTAAGACAGCCTCTACCAGATTGTGTTAACACCTGGGACATTATTGTGCAAATTATCATGGCATCTTTTACCGACTGACATCATCTCCAACCATTTCGACTTAAAGTGTCCCATAAACAACTATGTAAGCCTTCAGGTTCAGACAGAATTTCCAGCCAACCTCATTCGGAAAGAATAAACAAACTCGAGTTTCACCTGTGTGATTACCACTCACGTTGAATTTGGCCAAATCCTCAACTACTCATCGATAACCTAATATATGACGGAGTGAATTGACTATTTGGGATGTCGACCTATCTCAGATGGGCTATTCACACAGCCATCGATTGGAGTTAACAGACAGTAACTGTCCCCTGATCATTATTTCAAGCTTAAATTGTTGGCAATATCGAAGCTGGTCTAAACGAGACGGTTCACAATGGCACAACACTGTGGACTTGGAAGACACAGTTGAACGCATTCGGCTACTCCCTGTTGTGTCCGAAACCACTTCGAGGACTACAGTCTCACTACAGATAACGCTCAAGAAATACTGGCTGAATGCAGTTCCATATGAAATTCCCTCCGCGTTTGTGCAGCTTTTCACCAGTATGACAGTGTTTTGTATTATACCTCTCGAGATATAAGTATGTAGTTTATTAATATTGTGTTCTAATTCCACCGCCTGTTCCACCTAATGGTCATCCGAAGTTGCAATGCCTTTGTTGTATAGTTATTTTAAGAAAATGCGCTACTGCTAACCATCCAGAAATATCAGTTTTGATTTCTTTTGACATGAAATTTGCTAATCAACTTTGTCAATTAATGTGGAACCTTCAGTCTCCTATCTACATTAGTTTTATAGCTACAATACTATTATTAACTGCGTCACTGTTTCGTAGGGTCAACTGCACATTCTATTCGCAGGAAGTTTCGCGAAGCACGCCAATATATTTCTATTGATTATGCGTGCTGTCAAGTTTCCACTAATCATTTTGTTTTGCACACCCTTATACATGACAAATCAGATGACATTAGTTTTACTCGAACCGGATGCTCAACACCACTCTGAAATGTCATGCTGAGACATGAGTGTAAAAGACGCCATTAACTCATGAAAAGTTAAACCTATGTGAATGTCGAATGTAGTTTGAAATATCCCCAATTCATCTATATACAACAGGGTTTTTCTACATTTTGATTTAAATGAATGTACCAATCAATTAAAGGCTTACCCGTTGAAACTGAACTTCCCATGGAAATGACAAATTTGTCACTAGATGACTCTTATGGTTTGGACACATTGGATCGTTATACGTATGAGGTATTTCAGGATTACAATAAATGAACAGGTCAACCTGTTCAAAATTTTCGCAACTGTCTGAGCTACCAAGCATCATGCGGCTTGTGTGTTGCTACACGGTGAACATTGGTGTGAAAACGAACTTTCAACCATGAGGTTTGAGATATTAGTAAAAGCCAAATAGCTCCACCTCCACTTCATTCACTATGACGTTCAAAATAATCCCTCAGTTCAGTAGCGCTCAAGACACGTGTTTGAAAATAAACAACTCGACATCTGTCAATCAGCCAATTTTCATATTGAAGCGATCACTTCCTGGTAGCCATCAGAGATTGTTTGTAAGAGCTGAATCGAAGAGATCCAGCGACTACCAGTATGCCATACAACGAGGAAGTTGAGTTTGATTTCGCTGGTATACAAAGCCACACACCGATTGACAGTCCCTCAGCGCAGGAATGTAAATGGACAGGTTTCTCGTTCGATTTGTTGAAGCTTTTGAGAAATTCAATGAATAACATCAAATTAGTTCAGATTACCAAACGATAGATATGCAACAAAACATTCATACAGTTCACCTACTGATTAGATTTTAAGGTAAATTAGAACGATGAATTTTTGTTTGGTGGTGAAACACAACAAAGTTTCGATGTGACTAGCTTTCTCGGTTGGTAAACTTATAACTCCTCAGATTGCGTTGTTCGTCCATTGCTACGGTGAGACCATCGATCCCGTCTCCATCTGTCATTTGCTGCATGGGATAGTAGTAATCAGCTACGGTGTAATAAGTGTTAGGTAAACAGAAATGTCCAGGGAGTGAAACGAATTTCTCCAAATCACCGAATGGAGCTTGGATTTCCATTGGTCTAGTAGTTGTAGTGTAGCGGACATTTTTTATGGCTAAGCTTGAAAGTAGTTCACTATCAGATCATATAAAGTCATTATAAACGTTATGTAGATGACATTATCTGCATGGCAGATGACTCGCAAAGCCTCAATGAAACATTGGTGCACTTCAACTGTGCCCACAAAAATATCCGCTTCACCCTGAAACCCGAGTCACCAGTAGGTATAACATTTCTAGACGTGTTCACGTCACACCGTGAAGACGGTACATTACAACGTAAAGTACATCGCAAAGCAACCTGGTCAGGACAGTACATTAACTTCAATATTTTTGTACTTTTGAGACCAAAGAAGAATTTAGTCCGATGCTCACTAGACAGAGCTGTGAAAATTTGTTCAGATGACACCGTAGAAGAAGAAAAACAGTTCATACTCAACACACTTCTTGAAATCGGTTATCCGGAACAGTTTATAGCTAAACACGATAATTAGCACAAAGATAGATGTACCGCAAACCGTAGACAAAAATTCTGTCTATATTACGTTACCTTTCAAAGGCAACAACAACGCTGAGAAGACAACCAGAAGACTTAACGTGGCACTTAACAAAACTTATTTCGCAGCTCAATTACGTATACGATTTAACTCCACACCAGTTTTGCGTCCCCAGCTAAAAGATATACCGCCTGTACATGCTGCCTCTTTTTGTGTTTACCGTTTTGTTTGTTCCTGTGGAACAAGCTACATAGGCCGCACAACAAGGCCACCATCTGAATGCATGCGGGAGCATTATCCATCATGGCTATCTAGAGGATCGATGAAGACTTGCTCATCGGCGGTCACTGCACACCTGGTGGAATCGAGCCACGTGATTAACCCGGCCGATTCGTTCCAATCGATTTATCGAGTCTGTGGAGTGCAGTCGAAGTGGGTCGAAGGTCGTTTGTTAGCCATCGCAGAAACCATCGCAATTCGCTTACACTTACCCCCATTATGTTCACAAAAGCTTATGGTCAAAACAGTGAACCTCCCGTGGCTGTGTATTAATAACCCGGATCGATCTGTTACGCAGGAACACTAATTTGCCAAAGCCACTTGTTGAGTCAGACTAACTGGACATTAGTGCTTAACATCCTTCACTCTATTGATATACTACCCCTGTCGAACCCATATACATGTACTGTATTTAGCCTGATGATGAAACACTGAAAACAAGCTTGTTTGCTACGCGATTCTTCTCATGACTAAACCGGGCATATTCACGGTGTTTAATTTCTCAGTCCTTGCCGAGTAGAAAACTTTCTGGAAGGTGATGATGAGAAAAGAAATGTGATGAGCTGGCTTCTTATTTTAGACTACTTCGATGTTTCTTTCAGGTTGAGACTTTCTTCAATTATCCGATTCTTCATGGCGAGAAAATAAGCAAGTGATAATGGTGAGAGTCAATCAAGTGTTGTATGTTCAATATCATTGGTGTATTATTGTCATGGTTTTACGATTTGTACTGAAAATGAATTGTCTCAAACAAATGGCTTCTGTATTTTTTCGGCATCTGCGAGTGGTTAATTAGTTGTCATCAACTTCAGTATCTCGCATCAGCTATGTGCTGAACGCGTCGAAATGTGCTTTTCATACAATCACAGGTTTTGCTTACTTGAGTAATGCATAGTTAACACTAATTATGTTAAATCTTTACATTCACTACGACGACGTTATGCTTGACATACATCGGTTGAGCACTATCAAATCAAATAGATGGGCCTCCTAACAAGAACTGTACAAACGAGCAAAAATCCACTGTGATACGTCAACTCGGTTGTTATCAACCAATGGAGGGTACAAGCATACTCGGGACCGATGTGACGAACAATTGTTTTCGATAATTTTTTCTCAAATCAATACAGTTACATAGGTTTCATCAAGAAGTCATAAAACCTACTCACTAGAAATACTCGGTACATTTCCATTTGCAATCAGAACATTATGACCTGATTCATGTGATCCGCGTCAGTTCTCTTGTTTTTGCGCCAAAACCAGGGTCACAATTTTCATATACACACGGGGTTACTTTGTCTTCATACTACTATCGTGGATTGCTAGCTTGCGTTTTGACTCTGGTTACACTCTCACTTATTGATTGAGTGCCCGGTACTCTGGGCTTAACACTTCTGGTCACCTAATCGTTCTAGATTAATCTCGAGACAATAACATTAATTAACGGCAAAAATTTTCTTGTTGACTTGTTGTTTGCGCTGTTACCGTAAAACCAAAATATATTAATCTTGCTATCCTTGGAAGAACGCTCTATTACGACATCAGTTATCACGTAGCTCTGGGCTAAAAATTGCTTAATAGCGTATTTCTAAAATTCTTTCGAGATATGTTCCTATACAATCAATCTAAAAACCTTGAAATGAAAGTGATACCTAGGTGGTCTGACAATATTGTTTGTAATGTCTGCCTGAAGACCTCTCTTCTTATATTGTCTAACTGGCATTTTTAGGAGAACAAATTTTGTCTAACACTGTGTCTGTCAAGCTTACCACACAGGTAGGAGTAACTGTGAATACGAACTGGAATGCATCTTTTGTTTCCATTGTTTAAAGAAAATACGCTTGTAAATTATTTTGATAATATACTGTTCGTACTTGATCACTGAATATAATATGTACCATCTAACTAGCAATCAACCGTTCTTTCACCATCAGTTCATGTGTGGTTAGTTGTGAATTTGGGTGGCAAGCTGTTTGTGGTGGTTTGCTTATAACTGTTTCCCGATCAACATTCCGTTTTAGTTGCAACTGATATCTTTCTAATCGCCTCGTCTATTCGTTTTAGTAAAAAACGAAGTCAATGAATGGAAAATTGAATGACGTCAAAGGGCTAATTTGAAACTAAATTTTCAGGTTTATTATACAACAAGAAGTCATCCGACAAAACGATAAGATTTTCCACTTAATCTGCTGTACATTTTCAATCAAACATATCTGAAAATTCGTGCCGATGATGTATTTCTGAGTTTCTTTCAAATTAATCTGTATGCGACTTCATATCTGTCTGTGTAGCTTAATTACTGTGGAGACATTCACGATGTTATGTAACTGATGTCAATTCTATTGAAAACATGTAATGCGATTTGTTCTTGTCCGATAACATGTTCGTCATCAATGGATTATTGATGCTGTTTCACACTTTCATGATGTATGCCACTCTGGTATGTTTACTGCAATCTCAAAATGTGATTGTTGTATTTTAGTACTTCCAATTGAGTGACCTGAACCACTAGTATTGAGTGTAGTGGAAATGTAAAAGACTGTGATTGCCAGTATACGGCGTTTGACTTGCTTTGATTGCATCTCACATATTCGGTAGGTTGGCTTGGACGAATCGGTCGAATCGATCGGGTGGTTCGGCTCGATCAAATGCGCAGCGACGTTGGGATCAACAAAGTGCTGTCCGTCTGCGGTCGCTTTGCGGTTGATCGAATCAAACTAGCTAATCGATTCGACCAGTTCGTTCAAACCAACCAACCAAATATATGTGATGTAATCTAGACAGGTCAAAGGTCTTATATTGACAATCGCAGAAACAGCTCTAACATCCCTGGTTTGTATAACTGCGTTAGTTTGAGACCTGCATTAGATGCATTCAGACTCCGCACAGTGTAATTTAACCTAGAAAATATTTCATGTCTTGTTGATACGATTTCAAAGAACAACATCTGTACTTTGTCAGTGGTTGGAGATCATTGTTCGTCTTGTTTATGTCAAATATATTAATGTGCTGTTAACTCCGAGATAATAACATATAAAACCATAAGTAAATACACACCTGGGTAGTTCACGAAAGCTGTTACAATCAGTGAATTGCACACTCTCAGGTAAATTGATGTACATTGCTAAGAGAAAGATGGGTAGGTTTTGTAGATGAGCTGGTATCTCACTTGCCACAGCTGGTCATTTTGTTCACGTTACGTCGGAAGATTATATTTTTCTAAACTAAGTCTCTTCTCAGTTGTTAAAATATGTCTGCACCAAAAGATTGTATTGCCATCGAAAGCTACTGCTTACCATCTCAAGTATCTAGGTCATCATTCTGCTAGCAGTCATGGTAATAAGCAATCCTTGATGCTAGTTTTCGTAATCTTCATGGAGGTGCCTTACAGAGCCAGTTAAGCTACGCATAAATAAATTCTTTACCAGACTGCAGGGATGAAAATATTCCATCTGCAAACTTAACCACCTGTTTATCATGGGGATGTTAGTGTGATTCAAAATAGATTGCTATTTCAAGTGTCTTGATGCGGTATTGCATTTTGGGGAGGCCATTAATATATTGAATGGAGCTTACTAATGTAATCCTTCCTGGACTTTGCCAATATTGCTGAAGTTTATTCAAGGTTATCACCATCCCACTCTCCTCTTTCCAATGTCAAACATTTCACCAAAGATAGTGCTTAAGTATATACTTTTTCCCGATGTGTTGAAACATTTGCTTTTGAAGTGAAAGTGGAATTACTAAATGTGTTAAGTGACTCAGATTTTATTTGACGTGAAACTAACCTGATGTGCCAGAATGTATGACGGAGTATGACACTTCACGTGTGGGTTTGTACCCAACGATCGCTTTGACATATTGAGACCAAGTATATATTGATTACATAGAATTTCCATTACCTGCACTAAATCAAACTTGTGCCCTAATCGGCCATCTATTACTAAAAGTTTTTGACTACCAAGTGTCTATGGTGGCGCCAAAGTTAAATGGACAGGATAGTGATTAGGTCTCTCGTTGAGGCATTACTGAATTCACCATGTTACTCACAGGCTGAGGTGGCTGAGCCCTTGCATATATAATAATTCATTTGTGCTTGATGAGACATCACTGGTACAGTGGTTAACACGGTTGTCCTATGAAAACGTTGCTCGGTTTCAGCTTCAAACTGAGCCATGAATATACAAACTTGGGAACGTTAGCGGGCGCGAATTTCGAGTATGGCGCTTCTTCTCGGAGTGGCCAGCTGAAAAGTCTGTCGGAACTAGAAGCAACAACTGGCTGCAAGTGATATTCGATTTACATCAGTCAAAATACCGTACTACTCATTAGCACCGTTTATAGCCCACTTTACTCTGTTAATTGGCGTATTTTCAGTATATTTGAGATGTTTAGCAGTGAAAAGGAAACCCACCAATTTAGCCATTACCATTCTCAATCGCCATTCTCAGGGCAGGGCACACTTCATTAAACAATTGGGTATATATCTGACGATCATATCAATGAAGTAAACACAGACTATACAAAATAAGCAACACTTGCAATGGCTGGGTCCGTAAAGAAGTTTGACAGTGTTCACTCTGGATTTGCTCTGTTCATGCGCCATGAAATTGAATCCAGAAGTGCGTCAAACCCAAAAATTGTCGTGTAAATGAGGGACAAGTAATTGGAGAGAAGGCATAGTGCAATTAGACGAATCGAGTGTAGAATACATACATAATCAGAAATGCAGAAAAAAGGAGAAAATGGCTGTGTGAATACCATAATCACCGGAGATTTGGAGCAGAATTTCTCCCTCTTAATGTGGTGGAATAGACCGTCAGGTGCTAAAAAACACATGAGTAGCTACAATCATCTTAACAATTGTAGGAAAAGTAGAAATAAAGTTTAGTGCTTCTTTTCGAAAGGGGCCGACTGGATAGTCTATGGGAATGCAACAGCTGCGATCAATTGTGGGTGATGTTCAACTTGAAATTAACCAAATCCCCGACTACTCATCAGTAATCTAAAATAGATGAGGCAATAAAACCAAGGCTCAGCGTGAGAAAGGGCAGATAAACTGATTGGAGTGCGCGGTGTTCGGTTGGACTTTCCTCCGATGAAAAATAATCTTCAACAATCAGTGCACCTATTTAAGCAGAATTCACTTGTTCTTTTCAATGGATTGACATGGAGTGTTCCATTCCCCCAGGAGTGTGTAAATTTGTGACGCTTGAAAAACTTATGTAGACATCAAGAATAAACCCACGTGTATTGGACTAGAAAGATAGTAAATAGACGGTCTGGTGCACTTGCTTTGTAGAAGTTTACCGCAGTATGTTTTACGAACACTTGAGCTTCAGAAGGATTATATGTATCAGTAGAGAAACACGACTCTACCGGAGATCAGAACGAATTATCCATTAACTTGTTAAGTCCGTAATTAAACCCTTGGCCTGAGGAAGCCAGGTATGTTTCCCATCAGTTGTTTGAAATGATGCAGGAATTGACGAACTACGTTTAAGTTCATTTTAACAGGTTAATAATACATACGGATCTGTTTCCATTTATGCAGCCTACCTGGAAAATTTTCATGAATTAACTTGATCACAGAGCAAGTTTCGTGAAGAGCTCTAAACTCCTTCTTAATTGATTCTAACGCCGAATTCGCCTTCCTGTCTACTAAGCTCATTTGCTACAAAAATTCCTATGAACTGACCACCAATTACTGTGTCTAGTCAACATTCCAAACTGGTAGACAGGACAATCAGAAGAACGGAGATCCATTAACTTAGAGTTAACCATGTATGGAATGGAAGCGGTTCTCCGTGCGTTAGCGGTTTATAACACTGGAGTCATACTGCAGCTTCAATGTCTTCGTCAAATTTCCCGTTATGCTTCAGATTATGCTATCAACTGCTTATACTAACAATTGAGAACTGACAAACTCCAAGATGTCACATACAAACGAAATGTTCACTGAAGTTCTCATCATGAAACGTGTTGGTGAAACAGTCAGAAAATCTACCAATGGATTTCACACTGTATTTAGTGAATTGTCCACAAAGACTCAAGTGCACCGTGATGCTCCTCACGTATGCCTCCTCCAGCCGAATTAGTACATTGTCTTTTCAGATGACTATGCAGAAATAACTTAACTACACCATTGTATAGCCTATGGTCTAGTGCCATTTCTACAACTGTATGTCAGAGATGTGACTAAGCGATTAAATTTTGTGTATATGGCAGAGCAGGACTGACTTCTGAAAGTATGTGAGTTTCTAGATGAACACGTATTTATTTGCAAGATTTCAGTACGGTGTCTTTTTCAAAGTGTTTTCAGACATAACTGAGCAACAGACTTCCTTCCAACGATAACGGTATCACATCAATTGTAATAAATCTTCGAGCGATTAGTACGAATTCTCAACTGACATGTATTTGGCGTTTAAAGAGTTGTATAAACCGTTGGGGCATACTAAAGTTGTCGTGGAATTGTATAGCCAAATATAACGCAAGCTCCTATTGAAGATGTAAGTGAGGGAAAATATGCTAATTCGCCCATTAAACAATGGTGAGGTTATATAACGTCCTTCAACTCGAGTGTTTCTATATTTCTTCATTACTAAATTGAATTACTGATTTTGGGGTGGTATTTCATTGTCTAATACATCGCGGCAATATCTGTTCTTTCGCTTAACGACTGAAACGGATTAGATTGATTTACTGATATAATTGCATCCAACTTCAGCCGGAATTTATTTACTAGTAGTCTGACATCTGGAGTTTCGTTAGGTTAAATTTTCCCATGATATTGCATGGTGCTTAGGACGGACAAGCTTAAGATTTGATCCATTGAATTAGACCTTGGGATTTAATTTATAAAAGTGTTCGTATTCTTCACGCAACAAACAGGATTAACATAAACATTTGAACAAGATTCATATGATAACCGAAACAGTTATCTCTCAGTCAAATTCATTTGTTTACAGCTAGCGGTCAGGTGTAAATTTGTAATCCAACCATCTGTCCTTGACATCTTCCCGTTATCCACGTGGTAATTAACTCATCCATGTATGAGCAGCATACTTGACGCTTATCCTTCAGTGTTTTGCTGCAGTATAACTGCCGTTCAATCACCTATTCTATATTAATTCGGTTGGCTTTCATATATCATATATATATCATAACATATATAACTAAAGACAACATTGATTCGTGCGTTATGAATTTCACGCGAGCGGATCTGTCAACTGTAGAACAAGTCAGGTTCAGAGCAAGATGTGTATTCACTACACCAAACACAATCTCTCATCTAGTCTGTTATGGACACTGTATATATAGGTCATTGTCAAACAATCTGATTGGCCAATGCAGGTATGGCGTACATGATTGTCTGCACTCCACCACATCCTTCCCTTTTTAAAGAATCTTTGATATTCTTCGGTTTCGTAGAACAAACTCGTTGTCTTCAGTTGGGCTGGA
>JTDE01002880.1:35466-47117 GCA_014338405.1 Paragonimus skrjabini miyazakii | reverse complement strand
TGTGTTGATATCCAGTCCAAAATTGGATGCCGTGGTCGCGAAAGCCGTGGTCAATCGTTGTAGTTCGTCCTCGCTATGTGCAATCAGCGCGCTATTATCTACGAATCGAAACATGCGCATCATTGAAGTATGGAGCCGGGTTGGGGCACCGAAACGTCTAATAGTAGTAGTAGTCCTCCCCAGAGTCCTGAAAAGCAACTGCTGGCATGGCAGTCAAATATAAGCCGAATACGGATAGAGTCAGGACACAACCCTGCTTCACGCCAGTGACAACGTCTAAAGCATCAGAGGTAGATCCACACGATTGAACCTTCGCCCTCATGCCCATATACAACAATCTAATCAAATTGACGAACTTATCAGGACATCCAAACTTACCAAGCACCGTCCTCAGCGTCTCGCGGTTCACGGAATCGAACGCCTTGGTGAAGTCGATGATGAGAGCATATAGAGGCTGGTTGCGGTCCCGGCACTTCTCTTGAAGCTGTCGAGCAACGAACACCATGTCGATCGTACTCCGATTCGCCCAGGATCTGCATTGCTCCTAAGGCACATTGACCTCTAAGACATCCGAATTCAGCCGGTTTGGAATGATTCCCGCATGCAACTTGCCTGCGCTGTTCAGTGAACTGATGCCCCGATAGCTGCTGGGGGCATTGCTTGTTACTCTTACACATGAACAAAGGTACTATCGCAGCATCCTTGAAATCCCGTGACATCTCCTCGTGCTCCCAGATGGAGTGAACCAGCTGGAGCAGCGCATGTTCCATCATCGGTCCGCCATTCTTCAGGATCTCGCCTGGCAATCCATCTTCACCTGCAGCCTTCCCGTTGCGAAGCTTACCAATCGCTCTCTGCAATTCTAGTAAATCAGGAGCGGGAGCAAGTGAAGGCTTGATGGCCTGTTGCGGCAAGCTATTCACGGTCACCCAGTCAATGGTAGCAGGACGATTTAGTAGGCTACCAAAGTGTTTGCGCCAGACCTTCATGATGTCCTCTGGCTGGGTGCATGAACAACCGGTGTCCACGTCTACCAGTGCTTTAATAGACTGGATAGATGGACCGAATATCGCTTTGAGCGAATCGTGGAACTCCCTATGTTGTCGACGATCTGCAAAGACCTGCATCCACTCACCCTGATTCATTCAACAGTTGTCCGTGATTCCGCGAACACGCTCGGCCAGTTGACGGCTGATACCTCGGAACGTCGCCTTCTTCACTTCATTGTCCATGTCCACTGTGGAAGCAGCAAACGCGGTATTCTTCTCTCGTACCAATTCGGCGATAACCGCATTGTTGTCGTTGAACTATTTGGGACGTTTCTGGCGTTTGATACCAATCGTCTCGGTGGCTGCCCTCGTGATCCGTTCCTTAATGAACTGCCATATACCTTCAGGGGTAGTGGATACAGGAACGCCGTGTAGACGGGCGGCTACTGCACACTGAAAAGCAGTCTTCGTCTCGCAGTTCTCCAGTCGTTTGATATCCAACTTCTGCCGTTGTCCGGAAGATCTACAATAGACAGGCTTGCGTACATAGATAAGTAATTTGGTCCTAACCAGTCTATGATCAGTGCTACATTCAGCGCCACGCATCACTCGCGTGATACGCACTTCACGAATGTCGCGTTGTCGCACAATCACGTAGTCAAGCAAGTGGTGATGACCGCCTCGTGGATGGGTCCACGTCGTGATATCGCTCGCATCCAGCCCGAATCGGGTGTTCGTGATAGCCAGCTCGTGAATAGCACACAAGCGGAGCAGACGATCAACGTTCTCATTCACTGAACGAATGCCGTAAGGTTCGAGGACTCCCGGCCAAGCTACCGAGTCGCGCCCGACTCGAGCGTTCAAGTCGCCCAAGACAAACAGTCGATCAGTCACGGGCACCGACCAGATTGTGGCGGACAGTTAATCATAGAAATGATCCTTTGTATTATCTGTGTGACACATAGTTGGACCATAACCACTAACAAATGTAGCACACTTACCTCGACCGAGTCGCAGGCGCATAGACAGCATTCGAGGGCTGATGCTGTGTGGTTCGCCTATCATTAAAGCGTTGATGCGATCAGCGACTGCAAAACAGACACCATGCTCCCGAGCACCGTCTGTCGGGTAACCTATCCAGTAGAAGGTGTACCCGGCAGCTGCTTCCCGTAGCTTACCTTGGTCAGCAAGCCTTGTCTCCCTCAAGGCTGCTACGTCGACTCCATAGCGACGCAGTTCAATCGCGATCAGTGCAGTGCGTCGTTTTGGCCGTCCTTTGGAACTGCATCGATCAAGCAGCGTGCGCACATTCCATGCTCCAACACAAAGCGTCTTACGTCCCCGGACCTGTTTCAGGTTGCTTTTTGGGTTACTGAAATTTGAGTCAGCATTATCTGCTCATGGATTAATACTGCGGGGACGGTGTGAGGGTGAGTGATTGGCAGTAGCATATTTTCGCCTCACAAATACGCTGCAGTCTGTGGGTTTATATAGCAAACTTCAATGGACATTTTGTAACTAAACAAAGAAATTAGCAACTACACATGTACAAGCAAACTCACATACATTCATACACATCAGTTACCAGGACAATATGATACTGACGAAAAATTCTTTCTGTACACAGAGGGGTGACTTCTATTTGCTAATTACTACCAGAAAGAAAGCAGAGAGACTGTTTTGTTACTTTATCACTCCCAAAGTAATGATGCAATTGTCTGATTAGTGAACAGATCCACAGTGTGGTTTCCTTATATCGTTTCCAGATTACCATAGGATTCATAAGAAATCAGTTATGTGAACAGCTGTTTTCGGTCACTCCCATCGGGCTTTTACAATTGCTTAGGCTATATGCGTTTTATATATTACAAATTAGAGCAAGTCAGACCGGTCATTAGAATCAAATACATGGGGCGGATCACAGTCTACTGAAGGGGGGTGGGAGTATTGGTGAATGCGTGGCATTATCAATCGTGCCTGCCAAGAGACATACATTTGCGGAGTTAAATGGTTCACGCCTGTTTGGGTTTCAATTGCGTGTGGAATTGTTGGCCAAAAGAGATTTAGGGTTTTCACGAACTGTTTTTGGACACAGACAGGTGTTGTAGAATCTGATGGCAATTGCTTCGGCCGTTGATAACAGTCGCAATCTGACAGTCCTCTCCAGATTCTCGTAGAATTCATAAGAAGTCAATTTTGCAAACAGCTTTTTTCGGTAATTTTCATCAAGCTATTACAATTACACTGGGTAAGTGCGAGTTATGTATGAAGAGTATAACGTGTCAGATAGGTCATCAAAAAATCACAGGAGTGCTACGGATCACAGTCTACTGGGGGAGGGTGGGAGTGTTGGTGAATGTGTTGGAGTGTTACACGTGCCTGTCATGAGAAATGCGTTCATCAATGTCGAGAGGTTCACGCCTGCGCGGGTTTCAAGTGGATGTGGAATGATTGGCCGGGGGAGGTGGAGGGTTTGTACGAATTGTTTTTAGGCACATACACAGGGGTTGTGGAGTGTGATAGCAATAGCCTCGGCCGTTGATAACAATCGCACTATGTTGTACGGTTTGTACGGTTTTCCCAAATTTCATAAGGACGGAGTGCCATTAAGATCGATCCTAGACATGTACAATTCGCCGTATCATGCTTTAGCAAAATGGCTAGTGGGGATATTAGAACCGATCAACTCACGACTAACTTATTTTGGCCTAAAAGACACCTTCGACTTTGTAGACTCAATCGATTCAGTGAATATCGGGAATGACAACATATTGTTTTTGGATGTGACCTCCCTATTCACTAATGTACCATTACAGGAAACTATTGACTATCTGTGCACCTCTACTGAGAACAATCAGATTGATGTCGGAATTTTGGTCAAAAAATTGAAAGAATTATTGTTGTTTTGCACCCATAATGTTCAATTTCAATTTGATGGAGAGTTATACAGGCAGAAAGATGGAGTAGCAATGGGTTCACATCTAGGTCCGCTACTCGCAGATATATTTATGGCCAAACTAGAGACCACTGAACTCAATCATATAGTAACTGAGTGCAAGTTCTACAAGCGGTATGTGGATGATATTTTTTGTCTTCTTCCAAACGATGATGATCCCAAGCTCATACTAGATGAATTCAACAAAGCGCACCCGAATAAAAATTTCACTGTAGAGCTAGAACATCACAAAAGACTCTCATTCCTAGATAACGCGTTGCTTCGTCGATCAGAGGGAACAATTCAAAGATCGATTCATAGAAAAAGACGTAGACGGGTCAATACACACATTTTCACAGTTTTGTCCCATTGAAATATAAAAGAAATTTGGTACGTTGTCTGTTGAACAGTGCGCAAAAGATCTGTGCACCGGACACTCTTCAGGAGGAAGTAAGACATATTCAAGAAACCCTCACTGGAAATGGATACCCTGAGAGATTCGTACACAAAAATCTGCATCCCGGTACGCAACGTGAACTCGTCCAGACAGCGGAGAAAAAGCCGGTTTTCATCTGTATCTTTTATAGAGTTGAAGTTAACGGTGAAATAGTTAGTCGTAGACTTTCAAACGCGGTCGAGAGTGCCCACCCTGCAGCGAGACTTATTGTGTCGTTCGATACCTGCCCGGTACTGGTGCCACGCCTTAAGGATAGTTTGCCAAAGTTCTGTTCGTCTTTCTGCATCTAATCTCTCACCTGTTGTTGTCAAGCCGGTTACGTTGGGAGGACCACAAGGCAGCTATCGGAGAGGATCCGTGAACACCTACCAAAATGGCTTCGTAACGGATAGGGAAAGCCTATTTCCAGTGCGATTGGCTCCCATTTACTTGACACTGGACCTTATTCCGGATGAAGCGTTCCGAGTCATCTACAAGGTTTGTCAATCCTGTTCCAAAGCTGTCAGAGTGCGATTGTTATCAACGGCCGAGGCTATTGCTATCACACTCCACAACCCCTGTTTATGTGCCTAAAAACAATTCGTACAAACCCTCCACCTCCCCCGGCCAATCATTCCACATCCACTTGAAACCCGCGCAGGCGTGAACCTCTCGACATTGATGAACGCATTTCTCATGACAGGCACGTGTAACACTCCAACACATTCACCAACACTCCAACCCTCCCTCAGTAGACTGTGATCCGTAGCAATCTGACAGGTTTTGAGTGGGTTTGACGGACCTTGCTGATGACTCGGAAGGCTCAATACGGCTCAATTTGACGATCAGTATCAATTAGATGGAACCGATTGCATTAGAAATGGGCTTTATCGAACCATCGCAAAGCCATTTTGGGAGGTGTTCACGAATCCTTTCTGATAGCACCCTTTTAGTTTTCCCAACAGGTGAGAGAATAAACATAAAAAGACGAAGAAAACCTAAGCAAGCTATCTTTGAGGTGTGACACCAGTGCCGGACAGGTATTGAATGATACGATGATCCGTGTTGCAGGATGCGCACTGTCGACTGCATTACATACCCGGCAGGTAATAATTTCACTGGTAGCTTCTCTCTTGTATGACCGGGTGATAAAGACAAGCTTTTTATCCACCGCCTGAACACTTTCATGTGTCACTTTTGGTTGCATATTCCTGTCATGGAATCGTTGCGGATTTCCATTTTGACTTAGCACATCTCGAATGTGCTGGAGTGCATCCGATAATGTATCTGACGTGCGTATCCTTTTGGTTCTGTCTGTTATGCAGCAAACCAAATTCCGCTTATACTTCAGCGGAACAAAGCTGGGGAAATACGCGTACTGGCCAGTCCACGTTTCTTTCCTATGAACTTCTCTTTGAATAGACCCATCATTTCTATAAAGCATGGCAACATCCAGAAATGATAGTTGGCTATTCATCTCTTATTCGATAGTGAATGCAATGTTGGGGTGCGCACGATTAAAGTCAGCAAGTAGAGACTGTGTGTCATCTTTTCATTTATCAAACAAAATATATCGTCTACGTAGCGTCTATAGAGAGAACAATTATCGACAACATGACGTAGTTCGTTGGTTTCTAGTTCAGCCGTGAATATGTGTGCGAGAAACGGACCAAACGGACAGCCTAATTGCTACGCCATCACATTGTCTATAGAGCTTTCCATTGAATTGAAACTGGACGTTTGAGGTGCAGAATAATAGTAGCTCTTTTGATGTGGCGATGGGAATGCCGACGTTGACTTGTCTGTTTTCATTGTAAGCGCACAGATAATCGGTAGTTTCTCTTAATGGCACGTTTGTGAATAACGAGGTTACGTCTAAGGAAACCATTTTTTGATTCTCGATATTCACTGAATCAATCGCGTCGACGAAATCAAAAGTATCTTTTAGACTGAATGGGGTCAGTTGCGATTTGACTGGTTCCAGTAGCTCCACTAGCCACTGCGCTAAGGCATGATACGGAGAATTGTACATGTCGAGAATAATGCCACATACATGATAATGCCACACATTCACCAACATTCCTACCCCGCTTCAGTAGACTGTGATCCGCCCCATGTCTATGATTCTAATAACCCATATGACTTGCTCTAATTTGTCATCTTACAAGAAGTTTCGTTAAATGAAAGTTGGAATTCTGGAAAGCGAATTGGATCAACAGCTATTAATATGCACTACAATGGCTAGAACTGGACCACGAGATTCCGGCTGTGGACAAATCCACTGGTTAACCATGATCGGCCCATTACTTTCGATTATCGCTGACACGTTTATAACACGTGTCAAGAAACAGATTGTAGAACAGTAATTTGAAGTGTGTTTTTACGGGTAATGTATCGCTATTTTACTCCTTTGTGGAGAAATTTAATCGAACGCACAGAGTTTGCTGACTCAAGTAATTCCATTCACCCAAGTATGTAATGCACGATGACAACTGAAGACAGAACTTAGTCACTGTTTCTGGTCAAATGGACTAGGAGAATGACAGATATTTGCTTTCAGATATGTCTGTGGCAGGAATACTTAAATGAGTCAATATCTACATGTTGATTGTTTTGTGCGACAATCGTACAAGAAAATTTATTGTGTACTCATTTCGATAGCGCCAGATGTATATATAACAAATATACCATTCTAGAAGAGTTAGGTTTGTTGAGAGAGTTAGCAATACGGAATGGTTATTCCACACCATTGATTGCGAAAATTAAGGGGCCTTTAACATCGAACAACGGCAGCAGACCATTATCAGAATGCTTGCACTCTGTTCCGTTGTACAGCTGACGATGTGTGTCAAACCATTTAAAGTTCTCTGGTTAGTTTCATAGCGAGACCTTACAATTCTTCCTTCCTGTGTGCAGTAGCCGATGAGTGAAACAATCAACTCAGTATTGGTACAGATGGCTAGGTGTTTCCAAAACTTCTAACAAAAGCAAGATCGAACGTCATTAACCAATCTTGACCAAACAGCAATTCCAAAAGTGGGGCAGTTAGTATGGCACACGAGCTATCTGCGTCACGTCTCCAGCCAACCCACCTGGTTGATTGCGAACGAAACACAGACACAGATAAGGCGTTTCGCATCGTCTATCGTGCCCTGACCGCCACTGCACGAATGGTCAAGTGGCGCATCCTGTCTATAGCCGAGGCGGTCGCAATCCGATTAGATCAACCGGATTTGTGTGTTCAAAACCAGTTCGTTCACACCCTGGGATTACCTTGGCCAAACACCGGCAGTCGACCGACGCGACAACTTGATCCCGTCTCCCCCCCCCCATCAAATTCACCCCAATTAACATTGGTTTCCTAAAATGCCTCCCTCCCTTGTGATTATAATCACAACGAAGTCGTGTTTGTATTTTACCCAATCACTTTGTCCTCGTACTATTTTGATCAATAATTTCCCTTACTATTACTCAATTTGATGTATGATTGTACCGGCCAAAGATGATAATTTATCGAAAACAGTTTTGTTCGCCAAAACGAAAAATGTTTAAAACGATAGAAGCCAATTAACCTGGTCTACACCCTATATGGCAGACTGGGAAAATTTACGAACTGGCGGTCAACGCCATCTCAGTTGGGATGTGGCTCATTCGCCGTTGGCGAAATGGTTTATTTCACTAACCTTCTAGAACCACGAGATTATAACGAAATGGTCGGCCATTTAAGAATTTCAGAGCTGCGCAACATTAAAGGACACATTTGGTTTGGCGCAGATTTAGTTGACGCACCAAAGTGAGTCGTAATCTGGAATTCCAAATATCGTCTGTAAACGATACTCACATTGAACCACAGTCCATATGGGATTTGTTCCAACTCTCGGAAGGAGTTTGCCACATTGTCCAAAAAGACTGTATGACAACATTGAGAAAGGGATGGATTAGAGCACGTTTACTTGGGTTTCTGTCTATAAATTTTTCAGTTAGCTGAGGCACATATTTTGATAAATGTAGGAACCCCGGAAACCCATCTGTAGGTACGTCCCGGGATTCCAAGTTTCCATTGTACCAGTGCTCGCACTGAGTGCTGCGGAGTGTCTCTGAAACACGGTTGAATGTGGAATCGAAATATTTCAAGTTTGACAACAGTTTGGTGCACCTTTTCTTCTAGATAAAGGAGTGGATATAATGTTACGTCCAACGAACTGCAATCTGGACAATTTAGGCGACCATTGAACCTTAATCTTAAATGAGGGATTCCGTGCGTGTCGCCCAAACAAAACGGTTTGTGCTATCTTCAGTACGTATCGACTAACGCTGACGAGGCAATGTGATTCATTGTTGGTTTACACAACTATACTGGCATTTATGTTTACATGTGTTTTTTATTGGGAGAAACCACGGGGGTTCCAATGAATGATTAATTGTGATATTCCTCTTTGATACGGTTGCAAAGTAAACCGAGCAGATTAAGAGATGGGATACAATATCTGTTGTGGCACCCACTGTGTTATCCATGGTTATATTTTTTGTGCATATAACTGGTTAGAAACGAGATTTCACTTCATGGAATTAGGTGAACTAGTTGAGCTGTCATTCATTGTAGAACGATGTAGAACGATGATTATTGTGAAACTCGAGATGTACTAATTACGCATCTATCTGTTGTTTATATTGCAATCTCACAAACTAAAACTTCAAATGTGTCTAGTGTTGTTGTGCAACTCAGTGAGCATGTGAAACGAGTCCATCAACTCATCGCTTATGCTGATTACAAACACACACATCGTAATACGGCAAACTGTAACTACTACTGATATGTTAACACAGTACTCCTACAGTTGAGCAAGTCGTAAGCAAGAAGCTGAAATCATTTAGCTGAACAACCAGTTCATAATGGTTCTTGCGCGGTCATTACGAGAATGACAACTGTCAAAATACTGAACTCGTTAGAAAACGGCAGTTTTGAAATGAATGCAGTAAACTTGTTCAGCCGGCTAGATCCATTGTTGTTGCATACTCGCGCGAATAAAGCACACACAGTCAGTAAGTTGTGGGTCGATACTACATTCTATTCTTAATTGGGTTTCTGAACTATCGTTATTTTTCCTAACTGGACGGTTCATTTACATGCTACTATGTAAACGTTGTTGTCTCTTATTGTATTGAATAGTGGTCAATTCGGTATAAGTTTCTGGTTCTGTAGTGTGCGGCCGAAACCAGCAGGCGCACACGAGCTGAACTTGAATTGGTGACGGAACATGCTGCTGTGTTGTCGTTGCCGTTTTAGTTGTCGTTTGTGTAAGTCGTGTGCATGACTTACTGTGCCTTTGGCTTGTCCCGTATAGCCCAAAATACATTTAATATGTCTCAGTCAGAAGAGCAATCCTTTTAGAAAACACTAAAATTAAACTTTTTATTCAGATGTAAGTCAGACTGCAGCTTATCGGAGTGCATTGAGCGAACGGTTTGCGAACAGATTTATGTTACTTGTTAATCCCCTGGCATCTCAGTGCACAAGCAAGCCAGTTTTATTCCCATTTCTCTGTCCAAATGCTATGATATGCGGAAGGCGCATTCATTCCAAGCCTTATTAATTTGTTCCACTAAGATTTGAAAGGAAACTCACATGTGGTCAACACACATGTAGCAAGAAACAAGTCGCACAAATTACCTGGGGTTACTCCAAAGGGCAGTGTGCAGTGTCATACAAAATCCAATACGGAAACCCACGAAGCACGTTAAGTTCTGATTTTTTCAAGTAGTAATATAACTAGATTATTTAAAGTGATTGTGAATTCGGATGAACCTTTACTACAAAAGGATATTAACTGTGAATCGCAGACCAGTGAACCAGCCGAACCACATGTGAAATTTAGACATCAGCATGCAGTTAAACCCAAACTACTCATCAGTAGTTCAGTGGAATTCAGTTTACAAATCGAACGTATAAGTACGTAAGTAAAACATCTACATTGTTTCCATTGCGTGCTTGAAATACAGCTGAAGATTATACAATCCTGGTTGTGCACCACAAAATACTTATAACGTTCATTCTACTTTCAATCTTAAAGGACGCACTTTTGGCCATCACGCTTGGTGTTATCAACAAATAACCAATTTTTTACTACTTCATACCACTGCATCTGGAACGCCAGTGAATTCCAGCCAGTACTCTTACCTATCAATCCTCTCTCTTTGTTCCACTTTCAGTTGTGAATTGAAAGTAACACATAGCACTTTTAATGTCATGTTCATACGATTCATATTCGCTATTTTTGCTTCTACTCACTCTGATTCATTCATGTGAATATTGTAATATTCGTATGTGTCTTGTATTGTAAATCCATGATGGTAATGCTTACAACAGTGTTCTGGATTGGGGAATAAGTAATCAGGTTGAATTGAGTGTCTTAACAAAACTCGAATCGAATCGGAAACGATGTAGCACTTGCACCAAATTAAACATACTTAATTGCAATCACAGCTAACTGCCTATGTACAGCCACGTGTTTAAGAACAGCCTTATGCAAAATGACAGGTGAACACGGGAACCTAATTAAAAACAGGTATTGCGTCGATTACTTTACCACGTATCAATAAACAGGAAGGAAACCAAGATTACCAATTGAATAATACACAATGAGTACCAGAACGCGAAGTAAACCAACACAGTGAAAGCGATAATTGACTAGAGCAGATGAGAATGCTAGTTATTTGGATTGTACCTTTACTTAAATGTGACCTACTGCAAAACACGACATTGTTTGGAACAAGGTGCTGTGGAATGCGCGCGAAATAATGACACGGTCGTTAACTAACGTTGTCCCATCGTTCAGCCTATAGGATTCATCACGGTACCCTCGAATTGTAACCCAGCAATGCAATATGAATTGCTTCGACAGGGAAGGGTTCAGTTTTATTCAAATTTAACAGGCACATGTTCCCAATAAAATCACACCAGACTTCTATAGTGGTTAGACACCAAAATTAAAATACGGCCATATAAAGCTTGGTACTGGTCACTGTTCACTTTATCTCAAATTTGTCTGTGAAAGTCAATTGGGTGTTAGGTACATATTGTGGGGGACTGCCAGACAGGAAGTGCGAGTATTCCAACTCTCGGCGGAATACCCCAACACAGGTGAAAGGTGCGTTCAAAAACCCACGATGAGCGGATGGAGAACGGCCTGGGCTACCGGATGAGTCATCGCTCGACCGGATCGGACCAACGGGCGAGACGTGGCAGCCGAAATAGAATGAATGACCAAATTGAAGGCGTGATTATTCCAAC
>JTDE01002880.1:13586-35196 GCA_014338405.1 Paragonimus skrjabini miyazakii | reverse complement strand
GACTCATAAACGCGAGCGCGCGCGAAGCATGTGAACTAGCGAGTTGGACAATAAAGATTGTGCTTTATTGGACGCTTTTTCGCAACACTATGTATCGGTGGTCAACTAACGGCCAAGGGAGCCGTAGCGATTAAACCAACCTTATATACACATACCTGGTTGCGTCATTTAGTCCAGTGACGACCTCGTTGGCAGTGACCAACGTACTCTCGCGAATACATTTTGACCAATTCGGTGGAACTCGATAGATGACAATGAACGATTGATCCTTGCTAACCTGATGATTGCTGGCACTCGTGATTGGATTCCATCCATTTACATCGATCCATTCTGGGCAGTACTCTCTGGTTTTCTTAGTCAAACGCCCAATCGTACGACCCGGCTTTCACAAAACCATGCGATTGGTTCATGACCGGCCAAGTGACCTATTGAGACGTTAACAAAAATAGTTGTTTTCCACAAATTAATTACACTACACGCTCAAACTAACACTGGTAAACAAATGATATCCGAACGGATTTGCTATGTGAGTTACACAACAAGAAATTAGACTGTTGGAACTATCATAAGATCGCTTCAGGGTGTGTACAAAGCCCGGACGATTATTTTGGATTCGAAATTCATATATATAGAGTAGCAGGGGTCGAACATCTCTTGTTTGCAAACATATATAATTATTATTTATATACTTTATATCGTAGAACTCGATATGTTACGTGTAGTAAATTTCATTCAGCGATGTGCAAAACAATACGGTAGAGGTATTTTTATGTATACGAACAATTGCAAGTGTACTAAAAACAACGTGGTCAAAAAACCAATGTGTACGGTGATGACCCGAAGATAGCTTCCGCATAAAATTGACACAGTTGAATGTTGGCTAAATGCTAATTTCCGTATAGTTACCTCCGCAACGTTAATTCGGTTAGCATTGGTAAATCAATCAGGTCAAATTACGAGAACATTGTTGGTTGATGTGATGTAAATCCTTTGAGAGTGGACTTACATTATTGAATCTCATTGAACTCGGACATGCAGTAGTGAATTATCAACTTGATGATACTGTACACACTGATCCTTTGCACTACCGTATTGGCTGAAGGTGAAATCATGCAGAGATTGGAGGAGGTAAGACACTGTACTTCCACAACACCCACCGTCAAATCACATCAAATTGCATGTCCCCCGTGAAAACAAAATTCAACAATCTAGAAATGATCTGGAGGCTATGTATCGCCATACGATCTAACTCATGAGAAATGCATCTGTTCAACTACCATAAAGTGTAACTTTCCCATAAAAATCTAACCACATTTCGCGTTTTAAATTACGGACCGCTTATACTTACGAAAGTCACGAAATATGTAATCAGATTCAAAACCGTTGGGTATGGTAATATATTATCCTTCATGTTGGTGAACGTTGTAACGTATTTGAATGTTTATTGCTTATTCATAAAATCATGAGATGTAGTTATAAATGAATTCCTGAAGTTAGTATTCATTGAGTACACATGTGTGAAGTACTCCAAAGTTTTGTTCCACTTCTATAAACAAACAAATAATCGGTTGAATATAAGACGATTGGTCTCATCGTTGTCCATGTTAGTAGCTGAATTCAACTCACATATTGCCAATCTCGTTTAGGAACAATAGATTAGCAAATCATTAATGAGTTATAAACGTGCAGTGGTGAGGCTGCAATGTACATTCGGTTTGAGTCATAAAATACATTCTCCTAACATACTTTCATGTATTGATTATAATCTAATGGCACTTCCAGTAGAGAAGTTGTCAGGTAACATAGTTGATCCCAATGGGTTGTTAGGTACAGTTTTCACGAATTAGACCACATTGCAATATATAGCTCCCAAATAAATTCAGATTAACACTCACTAGACTGCTCAGTTTTCTCCTCAAGGAGGAGATGCAAGTTGAGGTGATTCGTCCTAGGGTATTGTGAAAGCACAATGTCTTATTTCATTTTTTTCTGCGTGAGATAACCTTCAGTCAATACGACAGTGTAAAGCATCACTGTGTACAGTATCATCGAGTTGATAATTCACTACTGCACGTCCGACGCCACTAGGTGTTTTTAACATGCGTCCGCTCATGTAATTCATAACGCATAAATCAACGTTGTCTTTTCAGTCTGAACCGAGTGATCCACGAATACCAACGGAATTAACTTCGCAATAGTGATTAGACGGAAATTATGATTCAGCAAGCATTTTTCTGTCATTTATTAACAGAAGCATTCTCATGATTGTAAAGTCGTAGGTCGTACCCAATATATTTATACGTTGTTTTTTGCTTCAATTTTTTTCAATTCTAATCTACTAAAAGTGGAATATCCTGTTTCATGGTTTTAACGTCTCAGTAATCCATGAACTGTGCTTGCAGTTCAGAATGGTTTGATTCTTGTTATCTCGTAATCGTGATTATCGAAACCAAAATGTTAGACGCGGTTTGGTACACTTGGTGAGTGAGTGTTTTATATTGTGAACATCGCCCATAATGTTAAGCTTAGCATTTCCTTTGGCGCAGACAAGAAACGCATCAGATTCGAGTTCCACTTTTACTGTAGATTATCAGTTAAGCCTCTGCACTTCTGCTAATATGAATTACTCTCCCTAGCATTCTGCCACTGTTCTCTGTTTTGTTTAGACGGAAACGTGTTGATAGTTGATCGAACCTAGGTGTACTCCGAACGTGTTGCCGAATCATCATACTGTATAAATGCTCTAAAGTTAATGATATCTGCAAATTTTTCAGAACAATCTTTGACGGGCTTAATTTACAATAGGGGTAGCATTCGTTAATTTACGTGTGTATATATCCCTGTTCAATGACGAGGGAGAAATACTACATGTCACTTCGTCAAATCCTAGGTTTATTTCACAAGTGACCACTAACAAGAAAATATCTCACAGTTGTCAGTGGATACAATTGTTTGTTTCAAAATGTCTTTTGATAAGTACACTACGTGTACATATTTTAACTTACTTCACTGTTTTGTCTAATGCACTGATGCAGTTTTCTTCTAAGTCCTGGTATATGTCTGATAAGATCCGCCTATCATTTTGTAAATGGTGATTGTATTTGTTCAGTTTTGCTTCACCCGATCTCCCGGAAAGTGCCAAAACCTAGGTCAAACAGATATGCTGTGATTACGCATACATCAACCGGACAGAACTCAAAACTCTATTTATGCTGTGTTTCCACCATCATCCGTGAGTGGCTGCAATGCAATTTTGAATCGGGTATTAGTGTTTTTTAATGCCAATTTCTCATTTAACTTGATTCTACTGACGTGTTCACAGTAGCATAGTTTCGTCTCCGGATTTAACGGGGCATGCCTGTTTGGTTGGCGGCATCCGAAACGGATTAGCCTGTCACAGTGACCGAAGCCAAAGGACGCCTGCGCTATAAACCATCACCGCAAGCGGCTTGCGCTGCACCACTTGCATTTTCACTCACACACCACGTATCCGGTGTAATTCCGAAGGAATAAGACCAGTAGGTGTGTGAGTGAGGCCTTTGTGTCCAGCTGGCCAATGCTGGTTAGCCAATTGAATGGCTAGCACATAAAGGAAACCCTTATCTCTCGGAAAATAAACAGTGAGAGAGACTGCAATGACAAGATCTGTGTTAGGAAGAAAGATATGTAAACTGTAATACAAGAAGCATTTAAGTATACGAGTGCATATGAATGCATTCTAGAGAGGATGCAGTTGAAAAACAAAACTCGAAGTTGAACTACAAAAAGATCAGACAGACGATTCATCATTCAGTACACCAACAAAGCTCAAGAAAAGGGCAGGCAGAAGATCACTGACACCCCAGTATCTGAAAAGAGGAGCAGATTAGTTGTCAAACAACGTCCACGTTTCACTGCCGTTCAGCAGTATAGACAGCACCATTGAGCGATAGACAAAGAGCTTAGTGCTCGGCTTCAAACTGTAATTCTTCCACACACGTCTTTCAAGACGTCCGAAAGCAGTACTAGCCTTCGCCACACGAGCTCTCAACTCGCGGTCCACGGACAGATCGGTGGACAGAGTGCTACCCAAGTAGCAGAAATGTGTGCAGCTGCTAACAACATCTCCATTAACACGAATTTGAGGTGAGGGTGCGCAGACAGCACCTTCGCCCTGTGTTGATATCCAGTCAAAACTTGGATGCCGCGGTCGCGAAAGCCGTGGCCAGTCGCTGTTGTTTATCCTCGCTATGTGCAATCAGCCCGCTGTCATCTGCGAACCGAAGCATGTGCACCATTGAGGTATGTAACCGGGTTGGGTGGCCGAAACGTCGAATATTCAGTAGGCGTCCATCTGTCCGGTACTCAACCTCAACACCGTCCTCCCCAGAGTCCTAAAAAGCAATTGCTAGCTTGGCAGTCAAATATAAGCTAAATAAGGATAGAGTCAGGACACAACCCTGCTTCACGCCAGTGACAACGTCTAAAGCATCAGAGGTAGATCCACACGATTGAACCTTCGCCCTCATGCCCACATACATCAATCTAATTAAATTGACTAACTTACCCGGACATCCAAACTTACCACGCACCGTCCACAGCGTTTCACGGCTCACGGAATCGAACGCCTTGGTGAAGTCGATGATGAGAGCATATAGGGGCTGCTGGTGCTCCCGGCACTTCTCTTGAAGCTCTCGAGCAACGAACACCATGTCGATCGTACTCCGATTCGCCCGGAATCCGCATTGCCCCTAAGGCACATTGGCCTCTAAGACATCCGAATTCAGCCGGTTCAATAGGATTCTGGCAAGTATCTTGCCTGCGTAGCTCAGCAAACTGATGCCCCGATAGCTGTTGGGGCATTGCTTGTTACCCTTACCTTTAAACAAATGAACTATCATAGCATCCTTGAAATATTGTGGCATCACCTATTATTCTTGGATGGAGTAAACCAGCTGGAGCAGTTCACGTTCCATCGCCGGCCCGCCATTCTTCAGGATCTCGCCTGGCAATCAATCTTCACCTGCAACCTTCCCGTTGCGAAGCTTACCAATCGCTCTCTGCAATTCTAGTAAATCAGGAGCGAGAGCAAGTGAAGGCTTGATGGCCTGTTGCGGCAGGCTGTTCACGGTCACCGAATCAATGGTAGCAAGAAGATTTAGTAGGCTATCAATGTATTTGCGCCAGACCTTCATGACGTCCTCTGGCTGGGTGCACGAACAGTCGGTGTCCACGTCTACCAGTGTTTTAGTAGACTGAATCGATGGGCCGAATATCACTTTGAGCGAGTCGTTGAACTCCTTATGCTGCTGACGATCTGCGAAGCCCTGCATCCGCTCACCCTGCTTCATTCACCAGTTGTCCGTGATTCCGCGAACACGCTCGGCCAGTTGACGGCGGATACCTCGGAACGTCGCCTTCTTCACTTCATTGTCCGTGTCCACTGTGGAAGCAGCAAACGCGGTATTCTTCTCTCGTACCAATTCGGCGATAACCGCATTGTTGTCGTTGAACTATTTGGGACGTTTCTGACGTTTGATACCAATGGTCTCGGTGGCTGCCGTCGTTATGCGTCCCTTGATGAGTTACAACATACCTTCAGGGGTAGTGGATATAGGAACGTCGTGCAGACGAGTGGCAACTGCACAATGAAAAGCAGTCTTCGTCTCGCAATTTTCCAGCTGTTTGATATCCAGCTTCTGCCGTTGTCCGGAAAATGTACAATCAAACAGGGTCACACAATTAGGCTTTGAGTACGCATACGTCAACGGGACAGAACTCAAAACTCTATTTATGCTGTGTTTCCACCATCATCCGTGAGTGGTTGCAATGCAATTTTGAAACGGATTTTAGTGTTTTTGAATTTCAATTTCTCACATATCTTTATTCTACTGACGTGTTCAGAGTAGCATACTTTCGTCTCCGGATTTAACGTGGCATGTCTTTACAACAGTCGACCTCTCACATAATGGTTTGTTGCATCAACAGCTATATTGGTCGTAAACAGTTTAACTGTTTCCGACTTTATTAATTTCAGTTCCATTTCTACTACAGTGTATGACATTTGATTATATGAGTCACAGTAACGCAGTACATATTTTACCGCTAGAACTAACTGGACGAATTATCACTTATTTCTGCCGATCGCTTATATGCGCTTGTAAACGTTATCTTAAATTACAGTACATATAAGTTGTTTATTATTGTATTCTTAGAACCTCTTCCGATATCAGTGTATGCATATTTGCTTATAGTTTTCTGCCATCTGCCCATTTCAAGATATACAGATGTACATCCAACCTAGATCATTTGTAATCCTGGGCTACTAGAATACATAATCCGAATCTTCTGTTGATTTAACACTGCTTACGGAATGAACGTGAATGGAACTTCTTTCCAATTGCCAAAGTGTGGATGTAGTTTGTTGAGAAACATTTCGAGATTTTGATTGTTAACGAGTGAACACTACCCACGCTTAATATTCAGATAAACCTACCGGATGACACACCACTGAAAGACTTACTAGACCGCAGACTCACGTTTAGTAGAGATCACCAGCGGTGAAAATCCATTTCAGTACTGGAAATTGAGCTGCACTCCTTTTGACTGTGAGATAGATTTATGTCAACATGAGGGTGATCAACTGATTATATCCAAACGCTTAACTATAAAATGATGTGACTAGAGTTTGCTTAGGTCAGTCAGTACGTTCGGCCCACTCTAGAATTTGCTTCAGTGATAAAGGAAAGGTCAGCCTGGCAGTTATTTTGAACGTAGGCCAAAGGAAGTGCTACGTTCATTACAAAGGCTCGAACCATTAGTGATGTGTTCTAACTTGTACTGGTACTGGTACATCGTTGAGGTCATACAGATTGATCACGCTGTAGGCTGTGAATACAGTACATCATACAAACTGAGCATCTATTACCGTGAGTTACTGGCCATTGACTGGTACATACGTGGATATGTCAGAGAATGATGATCATGAATGATGGTTTTACGTGAATAACACTTTCCATTTGGCTCAGTGGATTCGAACCCTAAATACGGTCCCTTTGAAGTACACCCATTAATAATTGAATAGTACTTCATAACAACACTGGACAATTTCCAACAACGACCAGTTTCTACAGGAGCAGCAGCATTTTAGCTGTATGTCTGATGGCAAGGAGAGAGGTCACCCTATCCTTAGCAGTCAACAGATATTTCAGTCTCGTGTCTAGAATTCGGACCTCAATATTCATATCACGCAAAGCCATAGAGTTGCTGCCATTATGATCAATAGTTGAGCTCATTCTCATGCTTTCATCTCTGATTACCCGAATATTGCATGCGTAGAGACGCATCCAACTGTCTGCCTCCTTATGCCACGTCTTTCATTCTCCGGGTCTTTATGTTGATGTGTAGAAGTAGTTGCATAATTCTTGAATCAAACGAACGATCAAGAGAGTATCCAGGATCCATCGTCGATAAAGATGAGTAGGGAAAATTTGACAGAAGAAATAGGTTCTACCGATTTAATATGAAGATGTAACTTGCTGGTTTACTTTATGCTACAACCCATTACTCTTTGTTAATGACAGAAGTGTAAGGTGAAGTAAGAAACGTTTCATCGAATCAAATGAAATTGACATAATTGAATCAATAGATTTCTCAATAGCAATCAATTTCTATCGAAATCCATTTGAGATTGTATGTTAAAGCATTTTTTGTGTTTTGATCCCTTGTGCAAGTGGAATTATTTTTAGTTAATTGCCGCCATTGTTTGGTTGGAAGCTATGGTTTCAGATTAGCAATATTGATTTGGATGGGACAAACAAAATTTGTCTAATAATTTTGCTTAGCTGCGTGAAAGATATGCTTATTAAATGCGGCGTTGTATAACTGTTAGTCAATCACAACGATTGATTACAGTGTTAACCCTAAATTTATATAGCATCTAGGTAATTGAGGCTATAAACTTCTTGAGAGGAACGGGAAAAGACAGTAAACAGAAAAACGAAAGCTTCGTTTTGCACGATTTGTGTCAAAACAAAAGTCCTTGCATTTTTACAACGGAACACAGTGTATCACCTCTATACAGTTGTCATATAGAAAACCTGACAGCAGTGGAAGTATTAACGTCAGGTCTTTCGACTGTAAATGTATGGTGTAATATTTGAGTCCTAAAATATCTCTCCAACAAGCACATTCGTTTATCAAAATCACGATGTCATTCTTTATTTGAAAGCTATGGCTGTAAAACTGCAATGCTGGTCTGAAGTGGGGGGGCATTAAAGATGGGCCTAGTTAGTTCGGTTGGAAGTGAACTAAATGATCCGGTTTACCGGTCACGCAGGACATCTCTTATATTTGGGCGATTTTTGTCAAAACAAATTTCCCTGCATATTTACAGTTGAACTCAACGTACCGTTTGTTCATCATTTCTGTTGAGTAAGTGAGGTAGCCAGGAAAGAGGAGATATCAAAGACATTGATACTGCTACTTTAACCGTATCTCTAATGAAAATTGCTTCCGAACATATGTTTTCACATTAAAAACAAATAATTTATCCAACGCGGTCTTCATGGATATGGATGGTTACATTACTAAGACGCGTCTAGTTCTCCATGACAATCAGAAGTTCAATAGAGAAGAAGAATAGCAAATCTGGTCGATGACTATCAGGATAAAAGCAAGCAGTTACAGTCACTACTTCATAAAATGTTTTTCGACAAAGCAAGTTTCAAGGTTGTTTAGTCGACTGGAGCTAATGTTCCACAGAGGCCAACCATACGCCTTGACTCAAGCTGTCGTTATATATCTCGCATCAGAATAAAACAGATAAATGGCTTGCAAATATTCTACAGACCGGCAATCAGAATGCTCCTTTCCGCTAACTTGCTCGAAATTATGGATGGTCAAGATGAGTCTTTATGCATTTATTAAACACAGATATTCCCGTGGAGGGATGCACAAAATTTATACAATATTCCAAGGATAAACCGTAACTATAATCCGGGATTTCAGAAGGCGAATCGATGTAACCAGTACTATTAAGCTCTAAGAACGTCAGCTTTGTCTTGCAAGAGTCGAGCTACCAAAAATTCGGTTGATTAGCTATGGACAACCCATTCCATCAGATTGTTACTAGTATTGCAGTAAAAATTCTCGTTAGACAGATAGCAAAACAATTATTTAAACCGTTTGTTTATAGGGTACATGTCACTTGTATATTTCTCAGTGAAGATGTTGAAGCGTATGCACAGAGTTTACTAGCTTGAGTCAATTCCACACATTTGAACGTGTAGTGCACATTAGAAGCTAAGGATGGACCTTATCTACAGATCCTAGTTACATGCTTTAGGAGCATGGTAGGCGGTTGTGTTCAAAAGCGTGTCTGCCATGAGCAAATGGATGGGTCATCACCTAGATATTGATAGATTTGCGCAACGATCATTCAAAATCTGTTCAGTGCGTTCATTGTTTGATTGAACCAGACGCATGTGTAGCGAGGGTAACATTCAGAGAATTGGTTTCATTGAACAACACAGTTGATGCTGATACATTATTACCAGTAACTTGAACTCTGATATTCTGGCCTTATTCGCTACTTCACTTGTCCAGACCTGACGATCAATAAAATGTTTGTTGTGTGCGCTCTTGAAGACCCAACAGTGCTTGTCTGGAAAATACATGCAATCTCAGTTCACTCTCCTCTTTATTCAAATGCATACAAAGTGTGAGGTTTTCTTATTTCAAACATGAGATTTCCTTGAGATTAGATTTTGCTGTTCACGAAGATTGGCGTGCAGCGTAGAATTGAGCAAACAGAGATCTCAGACTCTCCATTTGATGTGATCTCCCTGAATGAGGCTTTCAAGTAAAGAATGTATTCATCCAAAAATAACATTTGCGAAATATGGATTTACTGTAGTGCAAAACAACTCTCATTCAGTGCTGTCAATCATTATCACACACTAACAGACGCAAGGTGGTGATATAGGGAGATTGATATTCCATCGACCAACTGCCTCATTTGGAACTCCACATGGGTGTTCACGTTTCTGCTTATTGCAATATGTTGCTGGCTGTCAGTGGCGCCTATGAGGGACACTATACATTCCGAGCAATCTTGGTAGACTACGTGAGATTTAGCGGAGTGAGCCGCTAGTGCGAATACATAAATAGTGGAGTTTAATGAGTAGGATTAGAGGCTGATGTCTGCACATGTCATCTCGTTTTATATAACTGCACAATTTTGACCTCTCGTTTTTCGGTTCCTGCTGTCGAACTGTTAATTTTAGCAAAGCAGAAAGTCCTACGAGTGTGCATCGTGAAAGAGCACGGGAAGGTATAATTGGTCAACTGCAACCACCAAACACCAAGCAATAAATCAGCGAAAAATATACTGTACACCTCTAGCGTTATCCGAGCGGATGTCACATCCAGCATAGCCCTTTAATGCGAATAAGGACCGAATTGAGCAACGCCGCTGGTTTATAGAAAGACTCAGTCACAAATCATCAAATTATTGTCTGTTGTTTTAACTGAAGGCTGCTTGTGTTTACATTGGCCACGCAAAATATGTCAACTTGGGTTCCTAACGCACACGGCACATTGTTGTAGCTCACTCCACCCACCATCCAAACTAATGGTAAATGTTCTACTCAGTTACAGATTCTCATATGGATTCTCAGTATCGTGATGGGTCATTCAGTTTTCCAAGGAAGTAATTCACCCAAGTTCACTATGAAACGTAATAGAAGATGCGGAGATTAAACATATATTATTTTGGTATGCCCCATATGTGATTAGACCAAAAATGGATGCACTCAAATAAGTCGCAAACATTCTGCCTGGCGAAGAAACAACACTGTGAGTGGATAGGTGCTATCAGTGGCGCACCGAATCAATAAGTAAGTTAATGACAACTGGTTCGTTCTGATGTTTCAAGAAACCCATATATAAGGATTCTTTTGCATCTGCGTAGTGACCAAAGCGAATTCTAATCACGCCAGTTTGTAGTTAAGTGTTTGGATATAATCAGTTGATCACTTACATGTTAAGATAAATCTACCTTACACTCAAAATGGGTGCAGCTAAACATCTGGTATGGAAATGGATTTCATTGTTGCTGAGCTCCAATACACGTGAGTCTAATGCATCCTTCAGAATATGGTCAACCGATAGGCTTATCTAAATGCAGAGGTTGATATTAAGCGTGGAAATTGTTCACTCTGTAACAAGCAAAATCCGGAAATATTATTCAGCGAACTACATTCACATTGGAAAGATAGCAAGACATTCCACTTAGATTCATTCCATGGGCGGCGTTAATTCACCCAGCGATTTGAATATTTCGTTCCAGTAGCCTAGCCTTAATCACGCTATCGGCTAGATATATATGTATATCTGATATGAAACTAACACGTCTCTGCATTTGAGTACAACCGTCGAGGAAGATAATAGTTGTCTACGTGGATTAGAATCAAAGATTGATGATAAACTCTGGATGTATTGCTCTCACAGATAAGTTCACTACTGCGTAACTGACAAACGCATTACAAGGTATTGTGATGATTCTCATTCTTGATTGAATGATGAACCTAGTCTCAGTATTGTACAGATAAGAGTGACCAAAGAATGGTTGCTCATATCACCATAACACCCTTGTTCAGCAGTTGATTTTGATCATTTTCGTTGCGTGAAAACTCTTGTAATGGCTTTCTGGATTGTTGTTGACTGACATTTAGTTTAGACTGGTTAACTGATTAGAGTTTTAGCGGCAGTGTGCTACGTCTCAGTTAAACAGTTTGTTAGACACAGAGGCGTTGTGGAAAAATAATGTGGACAACAATGACTTGAAATATACTTGTGAGAAGAATAAGATCACACGTGGTTAATGAAAGGTCCGAGCATTCAAAATTGGACTATAGTGGAGACTGGGATATCTGTTGGAAATCAATTATTCTCAATGACATCCCTGGAAGCCACCAGTTAATGTTCGATTATAATGCAGGTGTGACGGTGGGGCGAGAGGTTAATGCCATCTCTCTGTCAAGCATGAACATCCCTTATTCTCATTGGTCCCTAAGTGTAATATGAAAATTCGACAACAGCTGACTCAGCTTCACATTGATGAACACTGGTCCAGTTATGGTACTCACGCTTGTATCACACGAACAAATCTCTGGTACCTCTCCCGGAAATGAGAAGGGATCATTACCTATAACGTGGTGAGCACTGCGTCTATATCTCGTTTTAAACCGCAGTTCACTGGTAAACTCCATAATACTGCATATGTCATATGTGACTTGTAAACACCATTTCAAACAGGAATACAACCTGTGAGCTCACATTCAGTTCATTCGATAGGTTCTATGAGATGAGAAATTAATTGTCCCAATTGGATACGTTCTCACGTACGTTTGAATCATGCGTAATTATCTTCTATAAAAAACCGACATGCCAGTGTAACATGTTTTATTTCAAACAGGGTCGAACTGGGCAAGAAACTAAATTTTCAATCAATGTTTCCTCCCTACAAACAGGTCTGAGCATGGATGGAACGGCAGGCAATTTGTCGAATCTGTGGTCCGGAGAATGCTTGCATGATCTATCAGCAATTTATTGCACAGTTCGTGGATTTTCGCTGTGGATTAGATTGCTTTCTGTTAGCAAGGAGAGAAACAGGTTCATTCTGACCACCGGTGATTCGGGAACGGGGATTGGCAAATGCATAACCAGCCGTGGGGTATCGATTTTTACCGATAAGCTATCACTTGGAGCTTCTGTAACACATCAATATACCGACTAGAAACCTTTACAAGATTCCCATAGTTTTGAAGAGGGTAGGTTTGTTGGAGAGGACTGTCAGTTTCACAGTGTGTACACTAACACTGATTCCTAGTTGGTTTTAGCTAGTGTTCTCAGCCCATTTGCTCCTCCTAAGTTGTTTCATTTTTCTGTGGAATGGCTTCTGATTTTCGATGTTAGAAATCATAGATTATTTCATCTAACCAACCGGGTGAGCCGAAACATGCATCGTCATATCGTTTATAGACATGCTAATGGGAAACACATGCCATGTTATTTCAAAATGCACATGGTATAGGTTACTTTTATGAAACGATGCGATTAATTCGAAAGATCCCACAGATATACGAAATTCAAGCGCTTCCTTTCCATCCTCGGGTGGTTCCAAATTTCGACACACTATTTTCAATACTCTCTTCACATGATTTCCGAAGTGAGATGAACGCATCACATTGGATTGTTGGTCGGTATTTGTGAGTACATAGTTTGCTAAGTGTGTACCAAATGGAATCAGTAGCCGCACTACGCACCCATTATTTCTCTTGATATATTCGGTGAACTCATGTTGTGAATTATGATGGACATGTTCCATGGTGAATGACCACTGCTGCAGCAATACTTCAGTGGATCGTATGACTTTTGTCGCAACGGTGTTGCGCGTTTAATTCGATGCATACATGGGGTCTGCTAGTTTTAGTGCAATATGGAAAATTCTCTATAGTTCCTATAGCTTGTTTGTTCACCTCGATTTCCCTGAAGTGACCTAAATAGCAGAATTGCAACTCAATGAAATATGTCTACAACACCTGAAGTTAGAAACTGATTGACGTCAATAGTTACTACTCAACTTCCACTTATACTGGAACAACTCGGTAAGGCCTGTCACTAAGATTAGGTAAAACATTCTACCAAACATGTCAGAAGTGGAGTACTTGCTGTATGTATATATGTCCATATGACAGAGTATATGATAGAACACCGTAAACCAAGCGTTGCACACATGTAACTTGCCATACTCTTGCCCAGACATACGGGTCCAGCGGCATTCGCCCAATTATGGCATTCGGCGCAAGGAACTGGCTCAACCAGATGTACACAAAAGGAGCACATGCCCAGTAATCTTCGCTTCGTTGATCGTGGCATTGGACAACTCACTGCACTTGATGCCCAGAATGCCTGAAAACAAGACACCACATTTGAATTACAATTTTTCAATTTCATGTAAGTTGGTGGGCTTTTGTAAAGGATTCCGAGCTGTTTCATTTTTTGCGAATGTAGTCACAGCGCTTTCGTTCATGTGTTAGATAGTGTAACGTCCTGTTACATGTTTTTATGGTTTGATTATGGGGATGTATATTTCGCAACAGTAATATTACAGCGATAAACGAAAGAACGTTTGTTTTGAGTATACGAGCCACCTTAACGTGTGAGAGACAACAAACGTTTAAATGCGGTATCAGCTCATCATGCTAACAATCCGATTTTGGTATCAGTTTTCACTGAGTCCACAAATAGATACATAGGTTCATAGATTTTCATGGCTGTGTGCTGGTCCTCGAAATATGTGTTGAACGTTCCACAGGTTTGAAGAAATGTTGAATGGCGCGAATTCAACGGTAAATTCAACGAAACTACTGGCTGCAATCATTCCACCAACGAACATTGAAACACACTGACACAACATCTAGTCGGATGTGCGCAATTAATGACCCGTGACATTGAGCTAGCAAAGCAGCAAGGAAACATGTCGAAATATTCACTCGATGTTTGCGAAACTATCCTCACAATTTTCCCGAGTAATGTTCTAAGACTCTTATTCAATATAGTCCTGAACGCAAAGTGGGGCAACACGTTTCATTGTGAAGGGATCCTAACGGTGAAGCATTAATGTCCGTAAAGTAACTCGCCTTTTCCGTTATCACTTTCAACGGGCGACCACTTAAACGTTCATCCTTATTTGGTGGGCGCAAACATTTCAATGGATGACTCGGAGTGTGGAACATTTCTAGGCAACTGATTGGTCTATGCTGAGTTGTCTGCGATTCATTGAAACCTGACGTAATTTTGTCAATCTTTTCGGGTCGGCGATTCTCTTGAACCCCTTACCTTTCCTAGCGGTCCGTCTCCGAATATTTTCATTGTGACCAAATCTTTCGTAAGATGAAGCTCACACATTTTTGTTCGTTTTCAGGTGTGAGCAGATTAGGGAGGTGAAGATAGTGGTAAAACACTTCAGGGTGGGTGGTTCTATAAATTCATACTAGGGTTATTTGGGTCCTTTCAGCTATGACAAGACATTTTGCTGAAAACCCTATCTGAGCTGCCAATGATCATCTAGGCTGAATATTTTGAAGGGACCATGCCACTCAACTCTTATGTTTTCAGCCCTTCGATTTGTGCACTAATTGCTTCTGTTCGCGCTAACAATCTTTTTCCCCAGTAAGTCATAACGAACATTCGAGAATTAGGGGGATGTGCAACAGTTCAAACCGCCTACTAGGAACTGTTGGATCGCCTCATTTTGTAATATCAGAATGCATTATCTTGATTAATGCGATAATATTACAGTAACTCATCATTATTACTGAATTGTCCCGTTGACAAATATAATCCCCGTTTTATATAACATATTTTGCAGGGAATAGATGGTTTTTTGATTGTAAAGCTTCCTACTCTCTTCGGATAGTCCAGGACATCTTGTTGCTTCTAAGAGCACGATGAATTTGTGTTTCCGAAAACCATCTAAATAGTGTCCCAAATTTCCTGGTTTGTTGTACTTTGTTCTGTGTAGTCCCAAATTTGTTCATTTTCCGACTTGTGTAATATACGTTTATCATCCACGACGGATTTGTATTTGCCAGAGAACTGTTCATGTCAATCTGAATTGCGCCGTGTTTGTTCAACGCGAACAACGCCACTGTTGTTCTAGTATTACGGATGGGATTCATAAGAGACATACCTCTATCGGATACCACATCATTAATTACTAAATGGATCATCATGTAGAAACACTACTAGCGTTAATGTATAGGCGACAATCAAGCCTCAATTTTGTTGAGCCAAATGAAAAACGTGAAAATATATGAACATATATTTCGCAACAGTTGCGACAAAATCGATGTAACATTTTTGTCTGTCGTTATTTATCCGCATCCAGAATTAGGGTGTTAGCGCATCTTGCTTGCATTGTTTTGGCTGAGACAAACACCAGCTGTGAGCAGCAAGAAATCCAATGAGGGCCACGGACATAACAGTCACCGAACTGAATTCACTCTCGTGGTCAACCTCTGTCCCATGACGTTTTAACAGGTTATCAGCAACGGAGTAGCAAAAGGAACCCCGTTTGTCTTCTTCTATGTGCAATGATATCTTGTACTTATGATTATCTCCAGCTGAAATGTCCGTAAACGCACACAGCAATCTCTCTTCAAACATTGTAAAAATACCGAACAGTGTTGTCTTCCGAATTTAATGTGGTATTTCATACTTCTGCTACTACACTGCAGTTTCCCCTGATGTGAATCCTGTTTCCACCATTATGAAATTCTGAACTGATTCACGTATTCACTTCACACACTTTTGCGATATGAATAGCGCTTTTCAGAGTAACTCGATTCTGTCGAACTTCCACGAACAACTGATTCCCCTATATCACGACACGGAGTCTTACCCCATCAATAGTTTTGCTGAACGGTGTTGTAAGAAAAATTTCAATTGGAGTCGCGTCTTGAAATGTTTTGTTTAGAAGATTGAACGTGAGAGAAAATGTGCACGATATACATAGTACTGAGTCCACAATATATGTTCAAGATTGCCGTTGACATTTTTACCCAGGCGGGAGCTGTAATTCGTTTTAAACAGCCATTGTTGACAAACGTTAAGACGCAGCCCGCCATTATCTTGTAACTCCACACTTTCTGAGTCTGGCAGTAGAACAACTCAAGATGAGTTTCCATGTGGGTAAACAGGACTCGGTCTGTCGTCATTGGCACCTGCTGCACCGGCCAACTTACCGATTAGTGTGTCAACTGAATCTGCGCCAAACCAAATGTGTTTCCTAAAATTACACAGCTATGAAATTCCCAAATGGTCGACCATTTCGTTATATTCTCGTGGTCCGGCCTACGCAGTTCGTGATTTCTCCCAGTCTGCCATAGAGGGTGTCAACCACGTTGATTGGCCTCTATCGTTTAGGCGACCCAAAACCACGTATGGCTGCGCCAATTTCTCCGTGTTGGTTGTTGTACCACCCTCATAAGAGCTCGCGGATTGGACTACATCTACGAGTAGGATTAATCCAACGTCTTGGCGCCACAACAATCCAATGTTAATCCATTTCCCTGTCGGTACTGTGAAGCAAATAGAAAGCGTATTATTAGTAGGTGTGGAATCAAATTACGTGGGATGTCATGTACTGTGTGACCAAATGAGTATAAACAAAAGCAGATGCAGTTGGGCGATACGCATCAATACGGAATTAAGGCATTTCATCTAGTGATCACTATGGTAGAGACCCCAGTATGAGTAAAACTCGATTTTAATGGTCTCTCACGGCTGAATAGCCTAATTGAATGCAAGGACTGCAACCAAGCGTGAGTGGAGTTAAACTTGAAATAATCTTGGATCTGCCGAGTCAGCTAATCTGCTAACATGATCAATTACATGTGCCATCCAAACAAACAGAAACATTGTACTTTTACGAGATAATTAATGATGAGTGTTAGTTTACACTCTGTGAAACTGACAGTCCTCTCCAACAAACCCACCCTCTTCAAAGCTATTGGAATCTCGTGAAAGTATCCAGTCAGTAAATTGGTGTGATACACAAGCTCCAAGAGATAGCTTATCGGTAAAAATCGACACACCACGACTGATTATGCATTCGCCAATCCCCGTTCCCGAATCACTGGTGCACAAAATGAACCTGTTTCTCGCCTTGCCAACAGAAAGCAATCTAATCCACAGTGACGGCGAAAATCCACGAGCTCTGCAATAGACCGTTGAAGCATCATGTAAGCATTCTCGGGACCACGAGTTCGACAAATCGCTTGTCGTTCCATCTATGCTCCGACCTGTTTATTGAGAAGAAACATTGAGTAAAAATTTATTTTCTTGTTCAGTTCGACCCTGTTTGAATTAAAACATGTTACACTAGTTCATCGGGTTTTTATAGAAGATAGTTAAGCATGATTTAAACATACGTGAGAAAGTATCCAATTGGGACAATTTATTTCTCATCTCATAGAAACTATCGAATGAACTGAATGTAAGCTCACAGGTTGTATTCCTGTTTGAAATGGTGTTTACATATCACATATGACATATGCAGTTTTATGGAGTTTACCAGTGAACTGCGGTTTAGAACGAGATATAGACGCAGTGCTCACCACGTTATAGGTTATGATCGCTTCTCGTTTCCAAAAGAGAGATCAGCGATGTTTGTATATGATAGAAGCTTGAATAGCATAACTGGCTCCATGTGTGGCTCGTAGAATGAAATCAGTGTATAGAGCGATCAATAACACACACGATCCATTCATTTTTATCAGTAAGCAAATCTTATTGAGTGGCTCGTGGCCAACAATTTTGTATCACACACATAAACACTAATGTGCATTGGGCAGACTGAGTGCAAAACAAAAACGCATTCCTCTACGCCACTGGTTATTCAGTCTGAACACATCTAGATGGAGTATTTTTCATTTATTCATTGCCCGAATCGACACTGATTGTAACTGGCAACTAACAGAATGCTGAACTCGTTAGAAAACGGTAGTATTAAAGCCAACGCAGTAAACATGTTCAGCCGACTAGATGGATTGTAGTTGCACACCTGTACGAACAAAGCACACACAGTTAGTATGATGTGGGTCGATAAATTATTGAATGAGACGCGGAATTCTGTTGAGCCCAACGCACGCGAAGCAATCAATAGAGCACACTCCATTAAACTGTTTCATCGCGCAAAGCTTCTGGAGGTGCTTGTCAGGAACAATTAGTATCACACACACACACACACTTACACACACACACTAACATACAGTGGGCAGACTCAGTGCACGGCAGAGACACATTCCTGTCCGCAAATTTTCATTCATTTTATAGACCGCTACTACTACTACTCTTCAAAGTGAATGTTTGTCGACTATTTCTCATTTATTCAGTGCCCTGATTGACACTGATCGTAACTAGTTATCTGATGATGATGGCAATCGTTTGGGTAAGTGTGATGACAATGCAGTTTTGGATTGCAAAACACTTCAACATATATGAATGAAGGTATATGCAAGCCTCCAATCGGAGAAAAAACGATGTAGCATCTGCATCAAATTTAGCTTTTACCGATGCAATCAGGGCTAACGGCCTATTTACAGTATCATGTATCTGAACAGATCTATGCCGAAATGTATTGAAAACTCAAGACAGGTATTACGTTGACCGCCTTGTCAAATGGCAATAAACAGAAATGGAACAAATATGACAAAGTGGATATAGCACAACGGGTTCCAGGTAGTAGAGTCAACCGAAGTAATCAATGCTAGAGTTGATAAGAGCAAACGAAAATGCTGGTTAGTTGGATCGCACCTTCAGTAGAAGGTGACTCACTACGAGACACGAAAGCGTGTGGAACAAAGTATTGTGGTATGTGTGCAAAACACTGACATTACACGTTAGCTAACGTTGTTCCATTGTTCAGTCATGTCATTATGATTCTTCGTGGAACTCTTGATTTGTGAACCAGCATCGCAATATGAACTGTCTCGACAGTTCCACTCTTACTTGTATGACAGCATTTGAGTGACTGCTCAGTGATGATTTCAAATCCGCAGGATTTGACTGGGAGGATGATTTGCCCATGTAGACAACCGCCATAGAATATTGTTCGGTCTAACTAAACAGAATCATCCAAATGACTTGGTCGAAATGTTGAGTGGTTTCATCAAATAAGGAGGCGCCTACCAAGAAGAGTTGCTTCATAATTAGGGCAGTATTGTGAAAATTATCACGAACTTGTTGAACAGTTGAGGTTAACTCAAGTCATTTCAGTGGCTTCGTAGACAAGTTGGTAGAGCATTTGCCACGTTTAGACATGTTGTTTCTGTCGTTAATTCAAATCCAACTGAAGTCCAGTATTTTCGTAATTGCGTTTATTCTAAATCATCAAATCCGTCAAACCACCTATCAGTAATTCAAGTCATTTCGATTTACACTGATTTTTAGACAACTGTAGAACCCAACATTTTTGGTAAACTCACCAGACATTCATAATCAAAAATATTGAAACGAATTCCTCCTAATACTTACCGGAAGTGCAGATTTCCATCGGTCCTCCAGTTGCTCTAGATGGTTGAATTGTTTCTACGTTGGCGATTAGATGAATTTCCGAAAATTATTGATCGGAAAGTGGACTTATTGAGTCAGTTCCTAATTTTAGAGGAGTTCGGTGTTTTTTCATGTCGGGACTTTGTTCAACCATCCGATTACTGATGAAGTTGGATTGAAATATCCATTTTGTACCAATCAATGCTGCAATTAGTCAGAAAGCTTTATTTCCAGAGTGCTGAAATCGGTGTGCAATTAATGTAAGGGGTAAACCATACGAAAGTTTCTAGATATTTATTTTGGTTTGTGTTCGAACAATTATATATCAGATTAAAATACACATGGATTTATACGACGAACCAAATTGTAGATGATGGTGTACGTGTTGGATGTTTATAAGTGGAAACGAATGAGTTGACTCACCAAGATAAACACACGCTAGAAAATATGACGGGAATAATACATCACGAAGCGCATGCCAACAGCCTCAGTTGAAATTTGACGGTTTTTTAAGAGTCAATACTACATGGCAACAGACAACAATCGAATTCCGTGTACTGTGCTCTCCTTGAGTTTCCAGCCATTTTCGTCCACTGAACATCCCAGCCACAAAATGGATGCGTTCGGATAATTTAAAACATACTGGAAGCTATTAAATTAATCCGTCGAATCATAATTCGTTTTTTCGCAAGCATCTGGGTTTCCAGTGGGAGGAATTGAATGACCAGTTAACGCACTTCATGTTAGTTTCATATATATCTCTATATATGCATCCATGTAAGTAATTATACATATGTACATATATACATATAGATGTTATACGTGGTGTCATGTGACGAGGATGAGGTTGCGAGTGTGTAATGCTCGGATCATGGGTTTGTACTTGTCAGTTTTAACTTAGCAGATCTGAGAACAACTAATGTACAGTAACAGGTGATCTAAGCAAAACACCGTCGACTATGTACTGCCAACTTATGCGAAACTTGTTAATTCCACTTCACTGATCGACGAAATAGTTCTTCGAGAACGAAGATGTTAAATATTCTATCTGATTTCGTTTGGCTTGAGGGATTATCTAAAAAAATAACAGAATAATCTAGTTGGCTACCGTTTCGCTTGGCCAACTGGACCACTGTTCATCAATGTGAATCTGAGTTAGCTGTTGTCTGAAAGTGATATTAAACATAGGAAACATTGAGAAGGAAGAATAATCCATATGCAGCCTACTAGGTAGAAGGATGGCAGTAAACTGGGACCTCGTTATCACACCTGCACTAAAATCAAACACAACCTGACTCCTGTGGGTGATGCTGGTAAGATTAACTAAGTTTGAGCAGATATTTCATTCTCCACTATAGTCCAGAGATGTCGATTTTAAATGCTCGGATCATTCATTAACCACATGTGGTCTTAGTCTTCTCAAAACTATATTTCAAGTCATTGTTGTCCGCATTATTTTTCCCCAAATCCTTTGTATCTAACTGAGACAAACCATATTGCTCCCCAAAAT
>JTDE01002879.1:38633-83378 GCA_014338405.1 Paragonimus skrjabini miyazakii | reverse complement strand
CTGCTCCAGCTGGTTCACTCCATCTGGGAGCACGAGGAGATGCCACAGGATTTCAAGGATTCTGTGATAGTACCTTTGTTTAAAGGTAAGGGTAACAAGCAATGCCCCGACAGCTATCGGGGCATCAGTCTGCTGAGATGCGCAGGCAAAGTGCCTGCCAAAATCCTTCTGAACCGGCTGAATTCGGATGTCTTCGAGGCCAATGTTCCTGAGGAGCAATGCGGATTCCGGGCGAATCGGAGTACGATCGACCTAGTGTTCGCTGCTCGACAACTTCAAGAGAAATGCCGGGAACACAACCAGCCCCTGTATGCTCTCTTCGTCGACTTCACCAAGGTGTTCGATTCCGTGAGCCGCGAGGCGCTGTGGACGGTGCTTGGTAAGTTTGGATGTCCAGGTAAGTTCGTCAGTTTGATTAGATTGCTGCATGTGGGGATGAGGGCGAAGGTGCAATCGTGTGGATCTACCTCTGATGATTTTGACATTGTCACTGGCGTGAAGCCAGATTGTGTCCTGGCTCCATCCCTATTCAGCTTGTATTTGACTGCCATGCTAACAGTTGCTTTTCAGCAATCTGGGGAGGACGGTGTTAAGGTAGAGTACCGGACGGATGGGCATCTACTAAATATTCGACGTTTCGGCGCCCCAACCCGGTCACATACCTCAATGATGCGCATGCTTCTGTTCGCAGATGACAGCGCGCTGTATACACATAGCGAGGACGAACTACAGCGACTGACCACGGCTTTCGCAACCGCGGCATCCAAGTTTGGACTGGATATCAACACAAGTAAGACATTTTCTTTCTTTCAGCCTTCTCCGGGCGAAGGCACCTCAAATCCGTGTTAATGGAGATGTTGTCAACAGCTGCACACATTTCTGCTACTTGGGCGACAATCTGTCCATGGGCCGCGAGTTGAGAGCTCGTGTGGCAAAGTCCAGTACTGCTTTCGGACGTCTTGAAAGACGTGTGTGGAAGAACCACAACCTGAAGCCGAGCACTAAGCTCTTCGTCTACCACTCAGTGATGCTGTCTATACTGCTGTACGGCAGTAAAACGTGGACATTGTATCCGCGGAACGTGCGCTATCTGAGCCACTTTCATTTGCAATGTCTAAGACGCATCTTGGGTATTCGGTGGTCGAACATGGTTCCCAACACTGAAGTACTGCGGCGAGCGGACATGAACGGGATGGAAGCCTTGCTGATGTTGACTCAGCTTCGTTGGCTGGGTCACGTTCGTCGGATGGGCGATGACCGTATCCCGAAACACGTACTGTATGGAAAACTGAGATCAGGTAAGCGAAATCCTGGTGGTCAGAAGCTGAGATACCAGGATGCTGTACAGGTAAGTCTTCCACGTTGTAAGATTGGTTTTAGATGTTGGGGAGACTTAGCGTTGAATCGGACTGCTTGGAGGAATACAATTCGGAGATAAGGGTTTCATTTTCGTGCTAACCAGCATTGGCCGGCTGGACACAAAGGCCTCACTCACACACCAACTGGTCTTATTCCCTCGGGTGTGCACCGGATACGTGGCGTGTGAATGGAGCCACAAGTGGTGCAGCGCAAGCCACTTGGGGTGATGGTTTAAAGCTCAGGCGTCCTTTGGCTTCGGTCACTGTGACAGGCTAGTCCGTTTCGGATGCCGCCAACCATCTGTGGCGCCGAAAAGGCATCTGGTTCTCGTAGGAGGGGAGAGCGTACAATACTTGCGTACGTTTTATTTTGCTTTATTATTTGGAAACCTGGCCTGTTCACAACGAAGATGTCAACAGACGTGTTATGTTTGACCATCGTTGTCTCCGCCAATTAGCCCACATCAAGTGGACTGATCATGTGAGCAACACAGCCGTTGGCGGGCGCGTATCCTGGAACGCTCGGGACACGCGAACCATTGGTCAACTACTCAGGTTGCACAGCCTGCGATGGTTGGGTCACGTGTTCCGTATGCTGACTGAGTGTTTGTCTTACCAGACATTAACTACTGAGACCACCAACAGTTGTGTGGAACCACGTCGTCACAAAGTATGAAGACCCTGACTGCTCCACTGAGCAGAGTGGGTAGGTGTCGCTTGCCTGGCTGGGGTCCTCGTGATCACTCAGGTCGCTGGTTAGAAACTCTATCCGAGATGGCGGTGTGTCGCGATCAATGGCCTCTCTGTATTCACACCATTCCTAGTTCTTCCGCTCAGTCTTCCATTATTATTATTGTTGTTATTATTATTATTATTACTCTTCTGTCGGGCAACATTCCTTTTGGGATATTCTACTGCTTTGTTGAAGCCGTGGCCCGAGGCGCAGTACCTTCTGGTCGAGTTTATGGCTTTTATTATTATTGTGGCATGCGTGCATAATAAACGTTACATTAACATCAGTCAATCTGGAATGCTGCAGTATGTGTTTGCCATAATTTAACTGATTTATTACCTTTGTCGTCATCAAGTTCAAAGGAAGACTCAAACAAATCTTTCGGGGTCGAAAACGCGAACTTTCACACTTCACGTCATATTTATGCTTTCAATGGATCTCCTACCTATGTTATTTACTTACAATGGCTTGACTTAACCTACTCATTGCATAGATTGCCCAAACTATCCGAACGCATCCTAGTGCCGGATCTCATATTGGCGTACAACCCCGTCGTATATGCGCTCTCAAAGTCGTTCATCATATTATAAACATTCTGTTCGTAAGCAGCAGCGATACGCCTGTTCTTGGGTTAAACGCTCGAAAGATCAACCTGAAAGTGATGAGTGTTCCAGCTTGACCTTTACAATGTGATAACGCCGGAATGGTAGTCAACCATGTACAGTACCTTTGTACTTTGTAAAACCAAAGGGTTAATTAATGCGTACTACTGACTTGCTTATGTTACAGATTATAGCAGTGTCATTGTTTAAACGGTTCCTTTGAATACCTTCCGTGACATTGCTATTTTCTTCTCCACAAAAGCTATGCATTCGATGGGATTTTTGAAATGAGGCTGACTCGCCTATTCGTTTATCAGGATTTATGTGATTCTTAGGATTGTCGTTTACTATTCCCCGTCAAATCTAATAAGTTACAGTGGTTTTACTTTGCTGTCGTCGTGCATGTGGCTTCTGTGCGTTTACAATGCTTGTCAAGATGCTTATAAACACTTTCCGTTTTAGATTGATCTCTTTTACTTCCTTGAGCGTCAGTTCATCAAGTGACCGCTATGGATAAGCGCTCGTTTTTGTGGATATTTATTTATCTTGTGGTGGATATAATGGCTTTCAGTATGGTCCTACCGTGGCTACCATCTATCTTTGAATTATTCAGTGGTGGAAAGGTTATTACGCCTTTCATTCCACCGATAGTTTGCCTTGCAGGACATATTGAATCCACGTATTCAACGTTTAGTTACAAAACTTGGTTATCACTCTGCCGTATTAGACAGCTCACGCTGGAATTCAGGAGTCCTTGGTGGTAAGCATTTTCTGGATAAAAATCGAATCACAGGCATACATACCTCTGTATTTTCGTTCGCCCAGTTTGTCGCCTCTCCGTTTGCGGGCGCATTTTCTGATGCTTACGGTCGAAAACCCGTTTTGATTTTCCTCCAGGTATGTATACTCGATGTATCTGACTATTCGATTGGTTTCAGGGTGACACACAAAAGCTGAGTAGTTTGCTGTCTGGCTTGCTGTCGATAAGCTTGCACCTCATTACTGTGTGCCATTCAGTAGCCCGATCATAACTATGTATTACTACATTACATCACACCTCGTTGCAACAAATGTTCACAGGTCCTCGTATACCTTTGTGTTATGGTTCGTGTCACGTATTTCTCCGTGTGATTTTAAACTTCATATTCATGCGTGTATACGTTTATCTCAAACGTTTATTTGGCCGATTGTGAGCATAAAACCAAGTGCAGGAATTCATAGTAGGCTTCACGATATGGAGCAAATATAGTGAATATTGACGTGTGCTCAGAGTACAATGAATTCCTCACGCAGGTGATGCTAACTGTCTGTGTATTCTATCTGCAAGTGTCTTAGACCGTATGTGCTCCAGACCCTTCGACCCCCAACCTTGGGGACGCGTTACACCGATGAAGTTAAACTTCAGCGTCAGTCGTTTCGTACCGTTCCCATATCATTGTCTGGTCGCCGCGGTGCCCTTCATAGTCGACGCCGAATGTTTTACGATTAAGGTTCAGCTAGTCAAGCATTGGAACGACATATGAGGCACGCGTTTGAGCCAACATAATCGATGAGCAGATCGATTCGTCCACGTTGATATCCACATTGCTCTCTATTTTCGGACAGTCTTGCTACCTACCTTGTAATTCCATCTTGCGCAAGCATTGATCCTCAGCGACGTGTCATTTACGATCATTGGATAAAAATTATGTCTGTCCTTTCATGGAAAGGCTGATGTTTCTCCGTTGCTACAGTTTCGGTTGCTTGACACACGCCAGTCTGGCCTTTGAAACATGTCTACTTTTCGGTTCATTCGGACTTCCATCAGACTTCTACAACAACCCAAATATACGAGTTTTTTTCTGTTGGCTGTAACGTCACCATCAAGGGTGATTGTAGACCTGGATTTCCGCGAATCGTTAACTAGTATTTCGCACTGTTGGTGAACAGAGTGTCTACCGTACCTCCGAATTGATATCGCTAACTTGTTTGGAGTATTTTGTACTCCCCATACTTAATAACAGATTGGAGCCATGACATCGGCACAATCTAACTCACAGACGCTTTCGCTTGGGAGCAAGTTGACTACCGGAATACTCACACACGCAGTACTGTCTCTGATATGTCTTCCGTTGAAAAGTTAAGGGGGAGTGGTAACTGAGATTCCCAGCGAACACGGCTGACGATCGAAAATCGTTCCGTAAGCGCCTACTCGTCCTGTGCAAAGCCTAGTCGAGCTTAACACACAGCGGGCGGATCCTTCTTTGGAGTACAAAATCGGAATAGCCCTTTCGGCAGATTAGTAAGCTGCTTGCATGTACAAGAAGTCAACCGACATTGCAGTGAAAATTACGAAACCTTACGTCACCTGTTCACACTCCGTTAGTATGGATAGACGTAGTCCGCCTGATCGCCAGTTTTGCATTGATTGTGGTCCCATGAACACAAAAGCAATTTCTTAATACATGTTGATATCCACTCTCATTTGGTTTGTTTACGGTAACTCTCAGACAATTCAAGTTGCTAACGTAAACAGTGTACCATCGAGTTCTCCTAACCAGTTACAGGTTTCATTTGAACTTTCTGCATCTTTTCACCTCTGTTTTGTAAGCCATTCGTTTACTTTATTTACATCCAGATGATGGACATAAACTTATGCTGTGTCTACAGATCAGTTGCACTATTTCCGTTTTGGTCCAGGTGGTGAGCGTTTTGTCCTACGTGCTTAGTGCTGTTTACGGTTCGCGTTTCATCTTGTTCACCTTGAGTCGAATGTTGTGCGGTGTCTCCAGAGCCAACATTGCTGTTCTGTCGGCGTTGGTTGGCGACCAAAGTGAAAGTGTTACACGCACCAGAGCCATGGCAGTTGTGGGAGCTGCTTACAGTGTTGGATTTACGGTTGGGCCACTTGTTTCTGTTCTGTGCCTCAAGCGACTGACAGACGAATCAGTGGTTTCAAGGCTGATATTCTGTTTGGGTATGTGTGCTGCCGTATTGAACACGCTGAATATGTTGCTGCTATATTGGATCATTTCGGAACCTTTGGTCAAAAAAGATAAGAAGGTGAGCCCTGCAATTCGTTTTCTTACTTCTTTTTTTGTAAACTCGGGCTTCAATGTGATGGATTATTCGTGCTGTGTAATGCCATAACAGACCTATCGGTCAGGCCTATCTACAACAGTATTCATTTTTTTGATTGTACTCCTAAAACATCGGTTCGGTTGGCTGTCCTTGTTGGGAAACGTTTCGCTCAGTTTTTTCATCCACGGCGAGCATGATTTGTGTTGTGTCCCCTTAATATTCCATTGATGATTTTCTCACACGGTTTATTACTTTCTCGAAAGATTTGTATGCTGGAGAGACGTTTATCGTATCGGACAGTATTATTCATCGCCACCATCATCTTAATAAAACTACGGAGTGTTCAGACAACGGCCCATCAGCATATTGTAAAGACTTATCTCGTCATTAGGCAAACTCGTTTGGTTTCCTCTGTTACTCTAGGGACTTCCAGATTACTGAAACCTAGCAGTCTCACTGTAATCTATTCAATTCTGAACCCAGCGGCTACGTTTCTAATAACCACTACAGTTTTCAGTATTAGTTACCCCGACTGCTCTTGTTCATGATTGAACACTACACTGTTGGATGGGTCTTTAGAGTAGAACAGTCATCGTAGCTCAGCAGGAAAGACCAACTAAGAAATAAATGTATGGCTCTGCCCTTCCCCCACTAACCGGACCCCGTGCACTTTTGTACACACACATGCTTCTCAATGTCACTCATCGAGGTGATCTTATTTGATCAATAGTAATTATTTTTGGCATACTGATGCTCACAAAATCCTTACGGCTTCATCTGACCGCATACTATATCCTTGAAGCCACACTTGAATGGACCAAAAGGAACAATGCAGTTAGTTTACATTCGCTCTTCAGTGTTTTTTATTACAAGGTTTACGGTTAGTTCGAAATCGTCGTACCGTCGATGAGAAGTACTCAACTGACCATCTTTTGGCCGTTTACAAGATTCTCATGTACTTTTGCTTGCTGTTGTCTTTGCGATGCCATGCCGAAGTACGAAATTGTTTAAAACTCTGTAATCCAAGGACTCACTCGGTTACGATGTTCTCATATGTATTTTTTGGAATAAAGGCCAGGCCAAAGTGAAGTCAGTGTTCACATCTGGGAATAGATAGTCATACTGTTCGGATAGTGTCACAGATAAATGCCCTACAATAAGTCTTTGTGTTCGAATGATTGAACACCAATGAACATATAGCAGGTCACACACCTACTAATTCACCACTACTTTGTATTATGGGTGATCGTGTCATCGTTGCATTATTTTTTCACTCACTCATTTGAGACGAATCCGTGACTCGCTAGTCCGCCCGTCACATCCCAATCGTCCTCTGTATGTTTCAGTCTGTTGTTTTTCATCTTGCATAGCTCAGTGAAATAATGGTATTGTGTCGGGTGACCAAATTTTGGCAGTTAAGCATCAGTGTGAACCACTGATGTATTGCTGTCTATGATGATGATGTTGGGTGACCAAATAAGAAATGATACCTGTGTGGATAAATAGTGTTCATGATGAGCCGTATAAATGTTCAGGACTAAATAGTTAAACAGCAACAACAAATGTGCTATCTGTTTTTTTCCACCAAACTTGTGGACCCTATGGTGGTATAAAACTGAACGTTATTTTACCGGTGAGTGGCGTACGTAGTAACTAACGGTGAATAATAATAGTAAATAATTTTAATACCTTTCAGCTGTTACTCGTACTCCAGCGCTGCAGTGAAACAGTCGTGACTACGTAACGACTCCAGTTTCTAACAAACAATCTGGCGGGTTCCATTTACATTTGAACCAGTTTTATTTCAAAAAGTATGTACTCATAAAGGCTGAAGGTTCTCCGCTTATAATTCTTGTTCTGTGTAGGATTGTGCTGCCTAAAACTTTGGGTTCTCCCCTGTTTCACAAATAGAATCAGATGCTTTGTGATTGAGATGAAGAGTTATTCTTACGTTGAATTCTCACTCGAGTCGCCAACCTATATGTCTTTGGCACCCAAGGTACAGTTTTACGCTGGATTACACTATCTCTTCTTACATCTTACCAAGTTAGTTCTTTAGGTGGTGCAAGAAGGAGAATGATCTTTGCTTGTCTATTCCTGTTTCTGCGTTAACCGGAGAAAGTTGGACTGTTTACAATTGTGAAGAGCAGATGAACGGAACTGAATGGAAAAAAACTTAAATAAAGCTACTGGTGTATAACCATATCCACAAGAATTCTTAAACAACGTTTCGTCATGTGTACACATTTAATGGCCTGTCGGTGTGGGCTAGGAAGGTGGTTAGGAAACTTGTGGGGCAGATTGACTCTTACATGTATACTGTTCGAGTAGGATTTTTAACCCCTCAACTGTGAACATAAAGTTGGACGGTGCTTCCTAGTATGACCACTTCCTTACTATGAAGCAATTCTGTCTTCTATGTAACCTGATCATTCCACAACCCGGTTTTGCAGGATAACCCTTTCGATATTCATCCTTGTTTAGTGAAGGGAGAGCTGCCTGTAGATGACTGAGAGCGTAGAATACTTCGTAGAATTAAGACTCCCTCAATTCTCAATTCCGCTGATCTTTCCGTATACGGGATTTTCACGGGTCTCACCATACTTATAGTTTCACGTCTTTAAGTACTTTCAATAGGTGCCAAATCCTTTTAAGGATAACCACGACAGTCCTGTATGTTCGTATTCAGGTGTGGCCAGTTTGTGGAAATGAACATTGTGGGAAAGGTTCCAGGATAGAAGTTTCTGCAAATGCTCCCTAAGAGGTGCAACGTCATTTGTGTTTTTTAGCCCTTAAGTCCATAGTTTTCATTCGCATATGAATACAAGTAGTCTAATGTCTTCCAAATAGTAACCAGCACAATTTTGATAGCCAGTACGCGTGGTGTTGCATTTGTCGATATGGAACAGCAAGTTATTTTCTGTGGATCACTGGTTTACACAGTTCAAATATCTCCAAGTTTTCCACATCCTCTAGTTACCCTTACGCTCATCAGGGCTTTGTATTGTCGAAGTACAGCGGCATTGGTCATTTGGCGATGTTGTGTAGTCGAAGAACGAAAAGAATAAACCACAGGGGTCTTAAACTGGATCCTTGCGGAATACTCGTGTTAACACGGAACCAGTCCGGTGACTGTCCATTCACCTTGAGGGTGAGTCTGTATTCCATTGGTTAACCCTTAAGCCACGTGAGTATGCGCTTAAGTGGACCATAATTGTGGAGTTTCCGTAAAACAATGAAGTGATGAACTCAATCAAATGTTTTAGAGGACCCAAGATGGGTCACCTCAGTGGCCAATCCTGTTTCGCTTAAACGTCACGAGCAACTAGCAGGTGAGTGGCACATGAGTATCCCCATGCTACTCATCAGTAACGAGTGCGTGATCTGTTCTGTTGGCCCGTAGGGATCCATCTAATACAGTTTAACTTATTTTGGAAACCACTAGAGGCAACTCTGTTGGTCGATAGTTTTTTGTGTCGTCTTTGCATCCACTTCTGAAAACAGGTGTGATTGTGAACCATTTCTAAGTTTTCGTTAGACGGCCGGTTGAAAAAGAATGATTGAAAGTTACTGCTAGTGGTTCTGCTAATTCGGTAACACGGCTTTTCAAGGCGACATGGGTTACTAAGTTTGTGTTGGCTGGCTTGTAAGTTAGTAGGTTCTTTAATTTGACTCTGGCTTGTAGTACCGATGTTTGCGATAGTTCGGTCAGATTGTCTCTCGGTGTGTTCAAAGGTCACTGGTGCTGCGCAGGTATGCACGCCACATCCGTGTTCGTAAAACCATCAGATCAGGCGTGCTTCTTTGGTGGAAACTTTGAAGATTGTGAACACTTGTTTTCCAGTTGAGTACAACTAGGTGCTTGTAGAAGAACAGCCATCTCATAAAGAGCTAGGCGTGTTGTACTTTGTGTTCGTGTAGTATATCGTCTAATAGATCATACGGTTAAGCTACCTTGCAGACTGGTACATTCACGTGACTGTTTAGCAGAACCTGCAGTGGTTTCGTCGAGTGACAGCAGATGCCACGGATTTTTTTCCTGTGTTAACAGGTTTGGTGGCTTTGTCTGATTTGTGCGGTTCTCAGAAAGGAGTTTCGATTTGTTATTGCATAACATTATCCGACGTCAGCGTGGACAGCTTGACTGTATCCAGTTTACCACTTGTGATTCAGCATGTTATATTTCGTGTACGCTTTGTGGTGTAAACTTTTTCAACCTAACTTTACATAAAATCACTGCCTGCTTTGTAAACAATGGATTTTCGACCAGCGCACAACACCGTGGAAGTTTGGACTTTAGAGTATGTTCACTTCGTTAATTCTTATGGGCTCTGAATTTCAGTATCCATATCATTTTCGTGCTTGCGCGACACACTCAGTCCTCCTAGGATAAATTTCGGAGCACACTTCCACGTTTCTGTTAAGAGCCTTTTTCCACATATGAAATTACTGTTGGATAACAAAATTTTTATTGATTGGTGTATGACTTGTCGTCGTTAAGCTGATCTGGACAGGCATGGTTCACCTCAGGCTTGTCGATACCTACTGACACTAATTCAAAACTACGTTGCTATTTCTCCTGTGAAGTCTTGGTTGTAGACTACCCATCGTGAAATACGGCGTGATGGATATGTAAATTCATTTATTGTTGAAAAATCACCCAGTATGGATTAAGTGAAGATTCACCTACCTAAACGGTTTTGGTAATCTTCCGCTCGTTTGACATGAAACAATAGGGTGAATAGGTTGATTCTGTTTTGAACCACAAGAGTCTGTTTGTGATTCTGTCGGACGTTAAACATTGCATGCTGTATGCCGGACGTTATCAAACGATGCATGCATGTGTGAACGATGTACATTGGTTTCATTCATAACGTGTAGATGATTGGTTCGCTCCGACGTAATGAGTCTGAACAAATGTGAAATTGATGATATAGTCCTAAAAGTTTGCATCACGAAACTTTAGAAAACTTGTCTTTCAGTTCACGGATTTTGACCAAACAGTTGAGCACGAAATGGACTGATTACTGTTTTCTTCTGAATTTCATCTTTTTGTTAAAGAACTCTTGGAGTGATTTCTTTCCATGCTTAAGTTCTCGGTCTGTACGTGTTCATTTTCTGCTCAGTCATCTTCGCTCTGGGTGGACTATTTTATCGAAATCATTATGTTGTATGATGATAGCTTATCAGATTTCTGTAATGCGTCATCTCGCTATTTTCCAGTTTTCTTAGCTCCGTGTTGAAGTTCACTTGAGTTTACTTAACGAATAACTGTTAAAGCTTCTGTGAAACGCTTCTCAATGACTGAAGTTAGTGAAGAATTCTCACTTACTTTTAGGATTGACCTTCAGCACAGCTTTCACGAGCAGCTTGTTCGTAAGCCTTTTCCTGTATACTATCACTCACTGCTTTTAGGAAGGTTGAACACTATACTAACAGTTCGTTTCTTACCGATTATTTTGCATTTCGTTCAACATTCCTTCCAGCTTACGATTGTTCAATGAACAATGTAATTTTTGCGACCGAAAGAGTTGAAACCGGCGTCGAGTTTAACGCTTGTCTGGAAAGCTTCTGAGTGGCGAGATTGAGTACAGTTGGTTTGCACTGGTGACGACCGTATGAACTGAAAATTGAAGCGACATTAATTTAACCAGGTCTCATTAAATTTCTGAACTACGTTATCTCGATTGGTGTTTGTAAAAATAGATGGTGAATGAATAAGAGCTTCAGTTAACACACACAGTAGTTAGGCTTGACCCACTATCACACTGTCTCTAGCTGCTGGGTTTGAAATTAAATTTAACGAGTCATCATTTACAATTTTGGAGACGCACACCTGTAAACAGCATTATTGTTATTCCACATAGTGTAGGCTCTTTTTCTGCATCTTAAAGAATTTCAGTAATTCTGTGTGAATGAATGAAATGTTCCATTCCTGGGAGTATTTTACGAACCGTGAATAAAAATGTCACTCATACGATGGACATTTCACCAATACGACTTCCTACCCAGCCAACTACTTTGGGTCTTATTCATATGAAAGTACCTACGTAAGATTTTTTTGATGTCTACTGAATTTCATTTATTATATTCTTCATAGGTTACTGGATACAGTCTTCACTTGCACTGACTCTTCATTTTAAAGTTTTCTTGAAGATGAGCCATATGGCGGAGGTCACTTAGTCGGACCACTGACTATTCCGACCAGTCAGTTAGCTTGGTCGAGCGGAATCATTTGATTGTGTAACGCAAAGCTTATCGGATGATCACATCATCATACACCACTTTAGCAGTCTAAAAGGTACCATTTTTACATCGCATTTTTGTAGTGCAACACGACATTTCGATATGTGATTTTGTTACATTTGTCCACACTGGTGTGCTGTTGCAGTACTTCGCTGTGTGTTATAGGTTATGGACAGTGTGTAGCCTATTGTAAACTTGATACGTGCGCATTTTTGCCTACGTACTTGTAAACCCAAAAGCTCAGAACACCATTGCCATGCTTCTTTTTACTTCGACTGTGAACAGCCATAGCACGGCAGTTTATTGTTCCAATTGTTCGTTTCACTGTCGGCAAGTTGGTGAGTCAACCGTCTTAGTTAATGTAGTAAAAGTAATGTATCGAGTCTACAACACTGTTACAACATTCCTGACGCAGACTGTAAACCCGCTACACTCTAACATTTCCGCCTCATGCTGTGATTGGTGCGAGATGTACCAGCGTTCCTTTTCTGCTTTGCGTCGCAGATGTGGAATTTTTAAAATCGATGTGACCTTGTCTATTCTTTTGAGTAGAGACGGCAGATGTCGCCTTACCGGTTGTAAACCTCATGATTACTGAGTGCGCTAGTTAGGAACGCTGTCTGAGATGGTACCACATCACAGTCGATGGCATACCATCATCTACAACATATCTAGTTCTTTGGGTCATTCTTGTTTTATCCGTATGTTAAATGTTTTCTATGATGTTCCATCACTGTTTTGGTGAGCGGTAGGTTGCGTCGTAGTACCTTCTGGCCATGCTCGTGACCTTTATGAGCGAATGAAGAATACAGTACTGATAAATAGTCGAGGATTTGGTTAATTTCAATTTGAACATCATCCACAATTGATCGCAGCTATCGCATTGCCACAGACTTTCTAGTCGGCCCCTTCCGATAACAAGCACTAGACTCGAGTTTCGCTCGTGTCAGAGCTCGTCAGTAGTGCATATCCTTGCCACTGCTGGGACTACAACTCCGGTCTAGTGCTTCTTTTCGTAAGAGGTCGACTGGAAGGTCTATGGGAACGCGACAATTGCGATCAATTGTGGGTGATGTTCAGCATGGAATAATACAGTATTGGACCAAATAATTGTGTGACGTTTTCTCTTCATTCGTTAAATGATTTTTTGCTTAGTGATTCGTCAGTCCTGGTTTCGGGCACACACCAGAGATTTGCCTCGTCTGTTACCGATGACGGAAGTTATAGCCAAAATTATAGTGTGTCAAACACCAAGGTGATATCTTCAGCTGACCAACACACTCCTACTTACTTCCCAGACACCATATAAATTTTCCACCTTTAGTGCTGGAATACTTATGCAGATAGGTCAGCAGGTCGCGCTTGCGTGTACATTGGATTTGACCGGTTTTTAGTTTGTAGTTGATCCCAGTAATCCAAGAATTAGCTTCACGAACATAAAATGGCGCCTTTATGACATTTTCCCTGATTGTTGAAACTTATAAAATCGCCCCAGTCCGTTAACCGATCCACTTGGACGAAGAACGAAAGGTGGTCCGATCAAACTTTTCCCCACTATACTCAGAAACATTCATTTAGTTTTCTATATGATTGTATGGGACCTGTACTCACATGGGCACAGTATGGATCGGAGAGTCCCCCATTATTATTCGTGGTAATATGAAAATCGACATCGGGAATTTAGTTCAGTGCACAACGTTGTCGGTTGTATCTAGTTGGAGGCTACACACTTACTGCCCACGATGTGTTTCAGTTGATAGCACCTCGGTTGTTGAACTCACTACGACGTTTGTTGACTATTCAAGCCAAATAAGCGTTTTGTTTGCCCCATCTGGCTATGTTATTTACTTCATCAGGTTTCGAGTTTTCTGTGGATACTAAGTCATTTGCGACTCAGTTGTGTCGTTTTTCTTAGATTCAATGAGAGTCCGCCCATCGGTGCTGATGTTAGAAACATTAACTGAAACAATGCAGAAACTCAGTCTGCCTCAAGCACCTGGATAGCGTAATTTTCTTTTACAAGATCTGGCAGCATGAGTTGTGTGTTTACTGGTCAAAATTCATCAGAAGCGCCCGACCGTTTTCGTGGTTGTTGCCACTCATCAGGTATGCGTACCCGGTAAACTTGTCAGTTTTCTGTCTTTTTTGTAGCCCGTTCTTCCACATAGTTTCTTCCATGAAGCCGTTCGTCTGGTAGATCCGAGGAAGCTGTTTTGCTTCCGGGGAATGGGTAGCAATCCAAAGAGTAAGCGGTTTTCTTACTGTTGTAGTTTTCTCTGCATGATGCATGAAGCTCGATTTGTTGACATTCCTGGTTTACTTGTTGCATCTCGTGAATGTGTGCTCCAGCTGTTTACCACTTTCCACACTTAATCCGACGGTCCAATACTGCGGAAAGGGGTTGCGAGGACAAAATGGTAATGCAGTTACGTCGTTCACAATGGCTGCCTATTTGAGCTGCCATGAATCTCTCCGGTCGATTAGTTTCCTTCAGAAACTTGAACAAGATTGTTGGAACTCGAAGCATGGTACCTGCGAGAATTCCGATTCGATCGACGGGTACACCAGCTTTGCAATAATATGAATAGTTTTATATATCAAACAACGAGGAAGTTATACGGTCAGTCAGTGTGTTAAGAGAGCTCGCTAAATTGAAGAAAGAGCAAGTCGATAGGTAACTGTTTGTGAACACAAAACTGGTTTGAACCGATTGGTTGTGGCCACTTTACTAAACTACGGTATTCGACTAAATAAGGATGTGGTAATAGGATTCGGAATGCGCAAGCTGTCACTTAAGTTGGCGTTTTCTGTATGAAAGTCTTCAGAATTCGAGCATGTGATTCTCGTTGATTGACAACTATCATTGCGTTAGTTTCTAGCCGTGCTCCTGTGTACTCTTGTGATACCATGTTATGCTTACGTTTGAGGTTGTGTTTTCCAGGGAGTAGGAATTGTTAGCAACATGCATGTTTCAGAAATAGCATCTGTTCAGTACATAACTGTTAGTTAAGCTAACGCCTGTTGATTTATTGAAAAGAATGACAGCATTGTATAATAATTTCTAAAGCGATTGTGATTCAGGTATGCAGTCCTAAGGTGTTCGCGCGAAGGAAGTTTATTTCTGCTCTTAGCTTACCGTGGTCCTCGATCGATCTCTCCTGGCACTATTCCGGCAAATCACGTGTCATAAGTCGTTTGTGGTCTAATCACCTGAAATCAACTGTTCACATTATTAATCCATACGAACAACTAATTCGTAATTTTCTAGTCCATAGGTAAATATTAACCTGTTGAGATCTTGAAAGTATGTTTGCTACCTTGTCTTTTTAACGAAATAATGGGACTCATAGGACGGAGATATCTTTTGGAGCGTTCCCCAAGGATTACAGTTAACGATTTTTGTTAGTATTCGGTTGATCCCCTATTTGTGGAGTTCGTTATTTCATTTGCTATTTTCGATGTGGGAATTTTCTTTATTTCATGCTTCCTTCACAATGATTGCTTCTAGTCAGGCTAAAAGAATAACGTGTTGTTTATCTTTTTGTTCTGAACATCCAGGTGACAATCGTCTTTGGCAGTGGAGTTTTGTGTGGTTCGGTTATTTGATGATCTTTTCTGGGCTTGAGTTCTCCTTGTTATTCTTAACTCGAACAAGATTCGGTTACACAGGGTAAGTCAACAGTAATGACGGTCGTTGAGTGTACTGCCTATGTTTTCACAAACTTTCCTTTGATGTAGCCCTTTGACTAAATGGCCATCATGTGACTTCGCCCGAGTGTATTTGGTTTCGAGTATATTTGTTTTTACTTACCAGTGCAAGCTCGTTAGTAGTGACCCGCCATTAGTTGGTAGACAGGTGTTGTCTATGTAACCTTTTTGAACCACTCGTTTGTTTAGCTTGTATGGTTTCAAGTTGTACCCAGTTAATGTAAAAAAAAATCTAGAGAATTGTGTCATAGTTGTCGTGCCCAACATGTCCTGGTTCAGTTCTGAAGTTTCTGCTCGGCTGTGAATATCACCCATGCATTTCCGGGGCGAGATACGAATTAGGTATGTCTCAGGATAACTGATTTTATCGGTATCCCGTTTCCGGACCGGACACGAACATGTTTTCACATGCATGTGTTCAAACTGTACTTAAAGTTTGAATCTGCCGAACAATAATAGACGTGAACCGTGGTCAATTTTCCTTCAATAAATTAAGTCACGTGCTGCTTGCGTAGTGCGAACGCGGTGGTCAAAGCTTTTCGGTAATCCCGATTTTGGGTTCTTCTGTTTCCAACTGAGTTTCTGTTATTCATCCGGTTGTTCGAGTTCATAATAATGTCAGCTTATTGAATATGTTAAGATGAGATTACTGTCAGCCCGTTAATGTAAAATAGTTTCTTCAATGGTACGTGGATATCTTTCCGTTAATACTGTACTATTTCATGTTACTCGCTCAAAAAGCCGGCTTCCTTATACAATATTGTGATGTTGTAATCCACGTTATTCGCTGCAGTTTGAAGTAAAGTTTGTCCCTTCAAATCGCTAGGCCGTTCTTCATTCGTGGCATTCGTCCCGGCTTTTTTGTTTGCCTATCTTAATTATGTTTCTTTTTGTTTTCAGTCGCGATCAAGGATATATGTTCTTTTTTATGGGCGTACTTATGATCATTGTTCAGGGTAAGTCGATCAGTGTACTATGCATGTGTCCAGATCATCTTTAGCCTCTATAAACAAGTAGTAGTCGCAATAAGCAGCACCCTGGCCGGCTTATTGAATGAGGATTGCCAAGTCTCGGTTAAGGCGGTCTACTCCACTTCCGACTTACGTTGGTACAGTCAAAAGACGTGATCGCGTGATTATTTGCTCACGGAAAGCCTCTTCTGGCTTCGCAGATAAAAAAAAACCTAGTTCTCCGTAATGTTTCTTGAAGCTCCTCCTTAAACCGATACTCCACGACCGGCTTCGTCCTTGTTTGGACTCACCGGGCAGAGATAATCTGAATACGGGGCTCGAACCGGCTACCTTTCGTGTTACAAGTCAACGCTCTTATCCGCCCGGCCACTAGTTTTATGAGCATCGCTTGTGACGGGAGAATTTATATGTACTTGAGTCATATCTTGTTTTCAGATCGCTAGTGTGGATCAGCCCAATGCACTTCGGATTGCCAATTCGCACTGACTGCGGCCGCAGATTGCTCATAGAACTGGTGGCCGAATGGATAATAGCGTTGACTCGTACCACGAATTGTAACCGGGTTGACACTCACATTCTGACTCTCTCTGCCTGCGGAGTCCAAACAAAGACGAAACTGGCCTTGGAGTATCCGTTAGGGGGCGTGCTTTAAGAAGCATTACGAACAGCACTTCGAGCGCTTTCGACCGCAACCAGTGCAAACTGGTAGTTCGAGGTGGGCTGTATTCATCCACACTAACGGGGTGAAAACAAGCTATGACTCGAAGTCCAGATGTGGACTTTTTTTTGGTCTTCCGGCATATAGTACAAGCAACGTTTACGATAAACTGGTTGAGATTCAAGATGGCATGGCATTAAACTTTCATCCATTTGCGTGACTTGCATACATCAAATACATCCATTTTCTGTTATTAATGGTCGGTACGCGTGTATCGAAGCCAAATTACCCGCGTGTGCAAGGTTAAGTGCTAAGTTCTTTCGGGCCCATACGCTTTTGTGTTTGATGTCAAACAAGCATTCATTTAGATGTAACATTGCTCTTTAGGACTGCAATTTCGGAATAGGATCGGTTAGAGGGAATTAAAAACAGATGTTCATGAAGTAATTCGGCCAAGCAAGTAGGTTGGAGTGAGAGTTTTACCTTTCACCCTTCAAGTGCCTGCTACTTTGCTTAGTCGTAAGACACATATAAGCTAAATACTCCTAGGACATCAAATCCCTGTGTGAGTTAAGGAGGAATCTAAGAACAACTTAAATTGTCAACGTCAACTTGTTCCATACGTGCTACACGCCGACGTACCTAGAAAAAGCAGGCTATGGGATTGATTGTGCTGGACGTCGGAACATTGAGTCTTCTTCGTTATTCGACGACTACCCTGCCTTAATGCTGTGGTCAGCTTTGCTTATCGCATTGATACAATGGGCTCTGCTAACCGGAGCTTGGGTTAATTTTGATACAGATAAGTTAAGTCAGCAAACAAGGAGCTACCAGAGGAGAAGCAATCACTTAGTTAGAAGATTTGATCGCACATTAGTAAACAACGCTTTGGTAGTAAGGTACGGTCGCATGAGTGTGCAGCAGTGTTGTTGGCATAGGTACGGCTCTGCTGACTCGCGAATAATAGAGACGGATGTTGGAAGAGTGCCCCGGAACGATTTATCACCAGAAACATGATGAGAACGTCACCTAAACCCGAAGTGCTGGACGTAACAAAGAAGCCTGTGTTTATTCAAGTGCCGTTCAAAGGCGACAATGCCGCAGAATGGCTGGTAAACAAGCTTAACCAAGCAGTAAGCAAGACTCATACCACAGCTGAACTCCATATTCAGTTCACCACGTCCCTAGTTATCCGGTTTTACAACAGAGATAAACTGACAGTTCAGACGTAATCTGTGTGTATTCACTCTTTCATCTGTTCCTGCGGAGCAGGTCGAACGTCGAGACAGCTTTCGAAACGAATCTGAGAACACCATCCACGGTGGTCGGGGCAAGGGGGAACATGGTCGGTCAGCAGTGCTATGCTCGTTCACCTGGTTGAAGGCGGGCACCAAGTGGACACTGATGAAGTCTTCCAAGTGGTCTATCGCGTGTCAAGTAACCAATCAAAGGCCATCCGAATGAGAACACTGTACTGCCGAGACTATCGAAATCAGGCTGCTTGACTTGGTATTATGTCATCAAAAGAGGTTTATTCAGGCACTGCGTCTACCACCGCATCGATGGTCAACCTGCACGGTCAAACCAATGAACATGCATGAAGTAACGGACAAGTCAAGCCATCGTCAACTGATTGACCAGTGATCTAGTTTCTCTGTAATAAGCCTGATCGGTATCTCAATGCAACCCTTTTAACTCCTTATGTAATTGTGCCGGCCTGAAGAGGAATTATTGAAAACATGGTCGCCTATATGTCTTTATTTTCGCTATCGCAATGGACACGTTTGAAATGCTGGGTTTGGCAACTGCTGAGAGTGCACTAATGCATACTTGCTTAACTGTCGTCGACTATTGGTAGCCTTAACTTGGTGATTGGTCATTCGTCACCGGTACACAAACTGACCTAACTTAATCAAGCTTGCAATGATGTATTTTGTTCCTAGCGCTGATTTATCAGTAATTTCAATTTGTCCTGCTTTCCCATATATGCCCTTCATCATACCTCATGTTTTATCAAATTGAAGATTTCTATCATTTCCAGGTGGCCTAGTACGTCGATTCCAGGCTGGTAACGAAACTAGACTTTGTTCTTTGGTGAGTTCGACACAGTTTTCTCGCTAAGTTAGCAGCCAAGTTTGTCATTATTGTTCATCGAGAGTTTAATCTGACATTTGAAATGCTGGCATGAGATCACTCGGTTTTGTTTTAACGCAACATCGTTCATTAAAGTATCTTTACTGATAAGTAGAGGGGGATTCAAATAATGTAACCTAAAGACCACGCATATGATTACAATTTTTTTATTTACACAAATTTTTGTACCAATCAGTTTCGAAAAATAGCACAAGATTCGAGTTCCCTTCTTATCAAAGCTCGTCAATAATGTGTCTCCGTTGTAAGTGTTCCATGCACACTACGCTGACCATGAGCCGGTGTTTTCGAACCCGATTTGCAACTCCCTGCTCAACGAGGCTCCTGCTTAAACATCACGTACATTTCTGTTTGATTCTAAGAATTTGTCTGATTTTGCCGGTTACGAATCTTCGTCTACAGTCTCTGGCCTGTTGGGTGGAATTCTCTTGATGGCCCGTTGATCACCTTATTTTCTGTTTCGCGATTCATCACGTCTACTTTGAGGTATTTTGTTGAACGTTGGAGTATTCACCTCTCCGATTTGTTCTGGCATCTTGGACTAGCAAAGAGCAGGTCATCTTCGACTCAAGACCGGCTGTTTTTGTTGTTTTCGACTTATGTCATACAGCGTTTGGCGTCACGCGTTGTACATGACTACGTGAAAGCTGAATATCCGTCACTCCAAGCATCAATACACCCTTGGCTCATGCAGATTCCCAACTACAGTGCAGTTGTTCGCATAAACGCAGGCCCTAACAGTGAAGCAAGAAGATTAAGGATGATATACATTTACTTAAGCGGCTGTAGAAACTCAAGTTTTCAACATCCAGTTACCTATGTCTTACAAGCAAATCACTGGGTTTCAAACGAGACTAAGACAAAGTCTGCTTCTTCGTGGGCCTTACTGTCGCACATCATTAAGCGCTAAATTATAACGAGACCTCAGGGCATTTTAATATTTGACAAACAAACCTATGCAAATGCATTAATCGTTACTTTATTCTTACATCAGAGACAAGACGGAAGACCTGAGGATGTCAGTTCTACCCGTGTTATGCAACTCAGCCTTAGAAATAACGGGTTAATCTTTTTCGTGATTTGACTGCAGCCTAGACACGTCGACGTGTCGATCGTCCCACAAGCCTACATTCGGTCGCAAAATCCGGAATCCAAACCAAAGGGCTTGCTGAAACAACATGCCTCCTGATCGAGTCGAGTTAGGGAACGGACTCAACACAACACTTGAACCACAGCTAGGCTATCCGACACGAGGGTGTGCCCGCATCTCAAATCAAGCTGTTCGGCTGCATTGTCACAGTGTTTCGGCTACGATTGTCCACGTTCAGTAACACCTGGTTGCTGACACGTAGCCCTGTAAACGTTTCAGTGTTTGAAACGCAACGCTGGGCTGAGAACCAGTAAGCGTTGACGAGTGCAGTTGGCCAAAGCAAAAATACGATGTTCCTGTAACAGATTCTGCTATGACGGTAACTTTCTCTACACTGAACGATGGATAGTAAAACGTTAGGTTCTTGAAAGACAAGGATTTACAAACTACTGAAAGATTGACTGAAAGCCAACAATTTTCCCATAGAATCTGAGGCACGTCCTGTTGTGTTTCTAGGTTTACCGCATCGTTTGTGGACTCTGACGTGATATCGTATGGCCGTGTTAACAAAACGATAAACTTAGCTTGAAGAATCTCAATTTTATGACCTCGTTATTGAGCCGTGTCGTTTCACTCTCCCTGTCAGCGTGACTTATTGATCATTTTATCCATACACAGCTGCTGTTCTGCAGACAACTAGTTGCGTCATCAAGATCAGTGTGGACAGTTCTTCCAATAATATTGTTTAGATTGAACTGCTTTGTTTTTTGGAAACCTGTATCATATTTTAAAAAATGTCCTGCCCATATGAGACGGGATCAAATATTATGATGGGTTCGGATCATACGGGTGGACCACAGTTAAGAATACAGTGTCTGGTTTTAGTGGAACTGCGGATGTTGAGACATGTTTTGCACTTTGTAGGTGAGCCGTATGTGTGGTAGCTCTTTATTTCCTTACTTCAAATCAGGTTAGAATTTATGGTGAACCGTCTAACAGTTTCAGTACCACAATGAGGTGTACGTTGAGGTTGTCCACTTTCACCAGTTTTATTTAATTTTGTCATAAACGAAACAATGCAGGACTCTTTGTGGCATTTACAAGATGCCGGTGTGAACATTCTGTCTGGTGGAAGACTGACTGATTTTGGTTATGCTGACGACAAATTGTTGTTGTTTGACACTTTTCAAGCAGCATAAACAACGCCATTTCGCGTTCTGCTAATTACTTCAGAATGCGCTTGACAGTCTCAAAATGCAAAGTACTTGTGATGAAAATCTACTCGATTCTCCACTTATCCAAACCCCGATACAATAAGAGTTCTAACAAGAGACCAATCCAAACGTCGCGTTGAAGATACTGCATCAGGATTGGACGAACAGTCTCAATGTTACGCCTTCTGTTATTCGCTTATTTCTTTGTTCCGTATTGCACCAATTAACGTTCAGTTTGTGACTTAGTATGTGTCCATATGATCAGCCGATGAGTGATTATGATTTCTTTAATACTGTTGTACATCCATAAATTCGGCTTCTCGTCTCACGAATAAGAACTGCTTACTACAACCAGTGCGAGGTCTTCTGCTTATTACTTGCGTGGGAGGTTTCAATCCTAGTACGGTTTCTAGGGCTATTCGATGTCCCTAATTCCGAGTATTACAGTACTTCTGCAAGGCTGACGTGATTACGTAGATTTAATTTTGGATAATGAAGTTATGGAGGTTGTTGATCGGTTTGTCTACTTTGGAAGCTGCATAAGAGCGGTGGAAATGTAGAAAATAAAACAAAAGCTAGGGCAGTATCCGCTAAATATAGGCCACCTCTAGTGACAGAGAAGCATCTCCCTGAGGCTTTGGGGCCACACATATAAGAGGACTGTTAGGGGTGTGTCACTACGGTTGCAAAACCTGGCCGCCAGGAGTAGAAGACGTGAGTCATCTTCATCTGCTTGACCATCGATGTCTACGTTCGATCGTTCATATCGGATGGCAGCAGCGCTTAAACGACGAAGTTATGAAGCTGGCATTCGGTAATGACTGTCTCACGAGTTCTTTTGATCAGTCCTTACATATGCACAAGCATGTATAGTTAGGCGGTGTAACAAAGATGCTGAGTAGTCCTCTGCTACACCGAGCACTATTTACCCGTGATGTGGCCGACCAGCGTAACGTACGAGGTAAACAGATGACAACCCGGTGTGGAGAAGTGAAGTCGTTCACCAAGGGGCTGGCCACTGAAGATCGGGTTCACCTTCCGGGCTGGGAACCTCGCGAATCATAGGGTCGGTGGCTGGAGACGTTGAGTGAGATGGCAGCTAATCGGGCTCAGTTTCGTGAATGTTTCCTTTGTTTGGCGGAGTTGTCTGTGAAGTGAGTGCACTTAGTGAAGTGGGGCATCGAAAACCGTAAGGAAGCTGTCTTGCAGATAACGCCTCATTTTTACGTATAGCTCGGTTGTTTGTTAGTAAGAAATAGACACCTTGATGCTGAACTTCTGAATACAGACGTAGCTATTTTTAGTAGTTAGGTTCCTTCCCCCGCCCTTGTCTTTCTGTTCTTGGTCAGGGCCTTTTTTACTTCATGGTTATGCGAGGATGACTAATGTACTGCTGTCTATGAAGGTGATTATGATTAGCTAGAACTGGCTATATCCTCTTAATGTACTTTCGTCGGTGCAGTTTACAACATTATACGAGACTACTCGTACATTTCTTGTAATAAATACCAATCTCAATTCTAAACGGCTTTTACTCATTTTGCATCTGGTTAACGCGTATGTGTGAATAATGGGTTAATACGCCGTGCGCTAAAGTAATTAATCTAGTATTCCACTACATGTGAACTAAAGCGATACCTTAGTGGGACAATAATCTATTGGGTTTACGAATCTGCCAATTACCGCTAGAGCTGTGCTGTTTTACTGACAGTTCGATATTACCGTCACGCGAAGGTGAAAATAAAACAATCGTATGCAAATCATTAATTCACAAGCAATGCAGAAGATGTTGGCTGCGGTTTTGCCCCCACAAAAGCATTCGCCTAAGGCATGATGACTTCACACGATGCAAAGTAGTCTGAGAGATTACAGTGCATTCTAAAACCATTTTGAGTTCCCCTATTGTTCGTGAACGTTCCCTGTAGATCATATGCTTCAAGTAGCTCCAAAGAAAAAACTCGGTGAAGTAATATCTGGCGAGCGTGAGAGCCATTCCTTTAATTCACCATGGTCATTCCATCGTCGTCCGGCTCGCCCTAGAATAGAACACTTCGAAGTCTGCTGCACACAGGTATACTCAGAAGGTATAAATACCGGCCATACCGGGAGGCTCGATTACAGAAGCTTTGGTTGTATGCGTGGGTCTTTTTCACGTGATATCTATCAAAAAGAAATATATATTCGACAGTATTTACTGACGAAGCAACATTCTAATTCACTAGAGTCATTCAGAAATTTCGTTTTGGCAAATCGAAAACTCCATCGGTTTGCTTTAATGCGACGTTAACATAGATCAAAGCTTGTGGTTTGAGCAGGGCTTGTTGGGCCACGGATTGTCAGACCTTTCTTTTTTTGATAAAAACGTTCCAGATAAAATGTCTATTTGTATAAGCGCTTATAACCTAGGGCGTTTCTATCATCAAATGCTTCAGCAGAATGTTGTAACAGCACCGGCACAACTGGGAATAGTTTAATGCGTTTGGTTTCAGCCGAATAGAGTAGCACCACACTGTACATTCGCACGGAAATATCCAGGTAAAACATTCGGGCACCCATGTGTGGATAATATAATGAGATAAGACGTTCGAAATAAGAAATGTTGACAGGGGGAATTAAACGACACGGTTGAATAACAAGTTCATGAAATTAAGATTCTTCAAGCTAAGTTGATCGTTTTGCTAACACGGCTATATAACATCGCGTCAGAGTCCACATATGATGCGGTAAAGCTAGAAACACAACATGACGTGCCTCAGATTCTGTGGGAAAATTGTTGGCCTTCGGTCATTCTTTTAGTAATTTGTAAATCCTTGTTTTTCAAGGACGTAACGTTTTACTATCCATCGTCTAGTGAAAAGGAAGTCACCGTCATAGCACAATCTGTTAGGGAAATATCGTATTTTTGCTTTGTCCAATTGCACTACTCATCGATGCTTACTGGTTCCCAGCCCAGCGTTGCGTTTCCAACACAGAAACGTCTACAGGGACGTTTGTCAGCAACTAGGTGTTACCGACTTTGTGGCCTGTGGTTTGTACTCCGTATTTTGTTGCTGTGTGTACACTTGCGGGACTGGACTTCCGTCTAACCCGGTCTTCTTCATTGCGAATTCGCTTCCTGTATGGATTTCGTTCATTCAGCTTCAAATAGCGTTATATAATACCGCCTATCTGTGATGTCTGTTGGTTTTACTCCTCCAAATTCAGTAGGTCTATACACGGATGCTAGGTTTGGTTCCCTGCTGTAGATAATCTCCATATGTCGTTCGGTTTGAATATACCTTAACCAGAAAATAAAGACCTACACATATAACTAGAACAAATTTACTTTCTGAAGATGTGTGTAATCTTCAATTGTATTCCGTCGTTTATCATTCTACCCTTTCGTGTTGAAACCCCGTCAGCGTTGACTGTTAGTTTGGATATAGTTTCAGACAGCAGTTCACAAACACGACTTCAACGTTATGCGTGAACACTCCTTTTTGATTCCTACTTGGGATGACAACCATTTAGCACGCTATCTTGTGATGTCCTTTCTCACAGTGGTTACTGCTCGACTTTTACGACTAAACGACATAGTAGCCCCATTTCCCAGACTTGGATTTTTGAACATCCCATTCACACATAGTGTTGCGGTATCCATACCGTTTGTCCGACTGCGTACGACTTTTTAGGAGCATTTTTCTTTCATTCCTTCGATTCGTTGGAAGTTGGTATGCGTGTTTCACCTTTAAAGCAACCACTAGTTTTAACCGATTTTGCACATGTTCGACAAGCCCCTGAACCTCGCTACCAAGCATTGGCTTTTACTGTCTTAACGGATCGGAAACTAAGGTGGATAAAACATAACAACAGCCTCTTCCTCGTAGTTACAATCCTCATCCTTCATAATGATATCTGTCATTTTTTTGACCATCCAGTATTTTCTCTGTACGGGAAACATCGGTATGTGAAACGTTTTATACTGTAGGTGACAAACGGAATCTGTCTTTGCATCTAGTGTTTGACATTTGGCGAGCACCTGGAACGTTAACCGCCGCTACCGTGAATCTTCATGTGGCTCAGTTAGCTGTTGGTGTTCATTGCCACGTTTTTCAACTGACTTGAGGAAACCCTCACATTTTGGAGCGTTATTCTGAAAACGACGTATATAAATATTGTTCTAAACAACGCTGTACGCTCATCGCCATCGGTTGATCATTTTGTTACACATTTTCACATTTCATTTACACACTGCGTTGATGTCTGCCCTCTCTTTTAGGTAATTGAAAATATCAGTATCATCGACTCCACGACTTTGAGCAATGTGGTTTAAGGATTTTCTGCGTTAATTCCTTATTCAAGTTCTGCTCTTAAAAAAACGAATGTACGTTTTATCATATCGTTGGCATTCATGCACTCGAAATGGTTTCATGATTTCAGACAACTTAGTTTCATCAGACGAATCATACTTTGTTGGTAAACCTTAATCTCTGTGAGCCATGAAGTAAGTACCGATCGGAGCAACCGTCCTGACAGAGCGCTCGAGCTGAAGTGTATGCACGCACTTATTCATAAATCTTTGCATACCGAGCACTGTTTGCTAGTGCAACATACAAAGAACGACTAGGTTGGCCTTATTCAGTTGTCGGACTGGTGTTCAGGCTTACTGTACAGTACAGCACACAGCGACTACATCTCCATTCATTTGTCTGTAATGGTCAAGAGTCCGACTATAAGGTACTGTTGTTCGAACCGCCACCCACTGTATCGATGACGTGGTAAACCTCAAAGGGAAATTGCGTCAAAAATGATGAAAGTGAATAAAAACAAAGCCATACAGAACTAGAAGCATTATGGATACGGGTCCGCCTCTACGCTTGCCACTAGTGGTTCGAATGATTACAAAGTCCTCAAGCAAGTAGGGGCATCCGACCTTTGGTGGAAACCATTGTATGTGGTTGCTACAGCCATGGCTATAGGCGCACTCCGTTGGATCTCCAAGACAGTAAAGAGAGTCGCTCAAAGACCAAATCGATCGAAATTTTCAAGAGACTCGACCGAAATGAAACTTCCAGTGAGGGCGGTCTTTTATAGGTCAAGCTGACGCAGGTACGTTTACTTTTGGTCTATACGTTTTACAGGAACGCGCTTCATTTGACGCATTTTTCGTTTTTAGGCCTTCTTTACCCTCTCCTTGGCCACTTTGATAATTGGCATTTCGCAACATCCGTACACATTTCACTTGGGGCTGTCTCTGTGGGCTTTTGCTGCTGCCACATTTGTCCCGACATTCAACGGCATGGTATCTTTAATCACTGGACCCGATCGACAGGTTTGTCGTGTGTATTCTGTTTTAATCTTGCTGGTATTCCGGAATTGTTGTTTATTTCCAGATGCCGAATTCTAAAGCAAAGACAACAATTTTCTGTGGAACGTGGAGCGTAACGAACAGGCTTGACTAGCTTTTTTATAACAGCGTATTTAAGACCGCACTATATTGAACTATTTTCATCGATTAGTCGTTTATGTCTATTTATCTCGGTAATTTTTTACCAGTTAACACGGGAAATGAGGTTGCCGCATGCTGTGCGCACGATACTTTGGACCATATGGTTAATCGGATAGTAATTTAAAAAAAAGAACACAGCGTACGTGCTGTATTCCTGTAGAACTTCGGGTTATCCATGAAAATAAAGAAAACAAGAAAACTTTTCGAATAATCGTAGTTTCATCCATAAACGATCGAATTCCTCCGTGCTAGCCGTCATCAGTTTTCGGCAATCCAGCTAATCTGTTGTTAAAGGTATCCGGTTGTGTTTGTCCAGCTACGTTTTATAAACTTAGACTAGCCATAAGACTGAACCAAACACAGCACTGATTTTACTCTCCAGTGCTACTCTACTCTTATTTTGCCATACTTTTCTCAGTAGTTGGTGAACCTTAGAGCGTCGTTGCCTTTGATTGTGATTGATCGATGAATGTACCTATCGTCCAGACACACTACTAAATAACTCATCCTCCACCTGGCTAAAATTATAAACGTGCAAGGCTTACTTACAGACCGTGTCGAATCTGAACACAGAAGAAATGGTTTTGGGAACTTTTGATGATGTGCTGTTGAGTCTATGTTAAACTATTTGAGTGAGCCCGTTGTTTTTGTTAACACAAGTCACTCCACAGGTAGCGTCCAATTACTGTTTCCACTGTGGTAATCTACATACATTGCAATGTTCACATGTTGCGATATGTACGCAATTCGCTGAACTGGTGTACATCGATTACGTCGAAGATTACTTAGTTGTGTGACAGTTCAGCTTGTTTATGTATACACGATCAGATCAAGTTTACCAGGCGTGAACAACGGCATTCAGCTACGTTGCTACTAGTCAGCTGTACCCAGATTCCTCATTTCATTTGTTGTCGATAACTGTTATATACAGTCAACAATTTTTGTCACTATCTTTCCACGTCTCCAATGCGAATCTTCGCATTATATATCGGTCTCAACCTATCGTTCACGACTGCCTACCATCAACTGAAAGCCTCGACTCCGCAATGTACGTGGTTGTTTACATTACTCTGTTCTAAACTTTCGTTGTATTGCTTCGGTAACTAGATTGAAACTTCATTCAATGGCACAAACCCGTTCGTGTTTCTGTTTATTTACAGGGCCATATCATGGGAGTATTCCGATCACTGAACGCTCTAGCTCGTGCACTTGGTCCTGCTGTGTTTTCTTTACTCTTTTGGACTTCTGGCGATTCCCCCTGTTTCTTGATTTCCGCTGTCTTTCTCTTCGTACTTGGTGTCAGTTTTCTGTACATGAACCGTTCTTTTTCACATACTTGAATAAATAAGGACACCCCTTCAGGTTTAGTTGAAAACCCCATAAATATACATATATCTATACATATTTTTTAATTGTACTTCCATCGAGCGAACTGTACTTAAAGGAATGTCGAGATAGTCGTATAAATCAGCTGGGCGTGTGTAGCAGTTCAACAACCACGGTGTAGATTTACAGGCTTTACCCCACTAGGTTATGCAGCACATATTGCCATGTGGGGAGGGTATCGACAGAGTGACCATACCCAGTGGACAGTATTCGCGCTAATCGGGATTCGAAATTTTGATAATAAATCTAGTTGTCGATGTTGCAGAGATATGCCAACGCTCCAGTTGATCATCTTCTCGTCCGTTTTATCATAAAAAACACTAACATGAAAAGAAGATGGTTATGGTTATAAACATAAACGATATCTACACAAATGAAGCACACGGAATGAACTGCTGATTTAAATACTGCTGAGAGAAAATGAACATGTCATGTGGACTTAAGCTTCATAACACCCACCGACAACATATACGATTCAGTCAGCGCGGTCATACATTTTGGACTTGGGGATCACGCAACTTGGCAAATAACACTACCGTGATTAAACGACGCGCTGACAATGAGTGTTCCAAGGTACTGGAGTCAGGGTATTCAGATAACAGTGCTCCAATGTGTTATAGCTCATAGGGAGCCTGGGGCGCTTCGTTCCGGTATGACTACACATTCTAAGTACAAGAATGGCGAGTATCTGTGCTTGTTCTAATTCCCATTGGCGCATCTCGATGACCTGTTGGGCTAAACTGGACGGTGTGGCCACTAAACTGATAGAGTCGCTCATGCCAGGCAGGCCAATAGGTAGAGGTCTGACAAACCAGTCTCCTGGTACTCCAGGTTTGGGATTGGAAGAAGGTTGACATATTTTTCCGAAACATGTACCAGTTCTGGTACACTGCCACCCACCCGCTGCCTTGCGATATAGGCTTTTGGGCCAAAGATTGGTTGAGAACCCTAATCGTTCTCCTGTCTAGGTCTGGGTACCCTGGCAGTATTTCAGCCCACACAACCATGATTAATCACAACAGTTGGTGGTAGCTGAGAAGTTCGCATATCCTGAGAGTTGTCTCAACGTCGGCGGAATGTTTGATAAGATCACAAACGGTAAAGCGAAAGCACGGATGACCTTCGTTAACTTATGCCATATGTAGCGCTGGCATGGACAATCGATGAAAAGCTGAGTGTATAATGCAGCTGTGCGCGCAGCTTTGTTGTACGGTCGCGAGGTTTTGTTCACCCACATGGGGAGTTTTCGCAAAGCGTGTGCTCTCGGTTACTAGAGGTGTTAGAATGTGTGGCAGAATCAGCACATCGGCGGTGCCGCAGTTCCTGAGAGTGCCATTAAGATAGATAGACTGTGGATCCCTCAACATAACACTAATCTCATCTCAGTCTTCTTTAGTTTGGACGTAACTACTGAGTTTGTATGATATGTCTTGCCTGATTGTGTAACATTTTAAGACCCCCAGAGACGACCGGACTTATTGTCTACTTGGACAGCGTCATTTCATCAGCTCGTAATATTTCTAACGAAGTCTCCACGAGGATAACGAAAACACGCAGTGCATTCATCAAACTCCGTCACTTGTGGTGTCCATGTATATCAACTAAAGATAAAGTTTACAATATATATTTAGGAAATTTACAAGTTCGCGACTGATAGCCAAAGTACTAGAAACGTCTAGTCTTCGTTGTTTGCACCACATATTCTGTGTCAATGGGGCTTCTGCCACATTGTGCCTTATTTTGGCATGATTGGTAATGCTAGGAAGGATTGAGAAGGTCACGGGATGACGTGGTCACATTCTATAAAAGGCTTGACCATCACTGAGCAAGGTGGGTGGGTACCGTCTACCTGGTTGGGGAGAACGCGACCATCCACACTGCTGGTTGAAAACATTCTCGGCATAGTAGCGTATTGTAGTCAACAGCGAGTTTGTATTTGCGAGGTTATTGACTTCTTTTCGATGTTGCTTCAATGTTTTTTTTAAAATACTTGTACTCATTTACAACATTACCACATCATGGGCAACAGCAGCTCGAACCATAGTACATGGGTGTGCTACCCAAATCTAAAAATGGTGAGGGAGAGTGGTGACATTTCTTTGAACACACTGATCACTCCAGTGTCCAAGAGACAATGAGGTCATACTGAATGAAAAGTGCATTAAATATTACATTTTACTGAAACTGGTATACTTTTGTGTGTTGTTAAACCTGCACTTTGTTTAGAGGTGTTTCACGTTAAGTAAATCGGTTTATAATTTTTGTGCTCTCATAACGATGTTTTTTTTCTCAAGGCGTTTTACACCGTACCGCATTGATCCTGTGCAATCTTGATAACTACGGGGACGGATTTTGTGATGTATTCTTTCCTTGGTTCGTTTCACCCTACGTAAATCTGTATCCTGGCGACGTTTTCAAAACCACTCATCCAGTTTTGAAAAAAATTAAGCCTACAGTAACCAGTCATTTAATTTGCAAAAAACTCTTGAGTGTTGATTTTAGCAAACCCATAATTAGCAGATAGAGGAAACTTCAGATATTTTGATCCGTTGAAATAACGGATTAAATTCCCGCTTACAAAAGAACCCAACTTGCGTCTACTTCTTGGTAGCCGAAAAACTAACACATGCGGAAGATGTGGCAATTGCGCATAAAAGCAACTTATCTGTGGATCAGTTCATCTCGGAGGACATCCCTGAATGCAGTCTAACCGGTATTTATGAGGGGCATACTTACTGTATTTTCCTCAAACAAGAGCCTAATGAGCACACCACAAATGAGTCTTGTCGGAAGAGCTTAGTAACTGTTGTGTCCAATCGAATGCAAGTGAGCCATGCAGTCGGCCAATCAGATTGCTGTGACCTTCAAGTGATCGATAGCACATGCGGGCAGCGGATGCCCGTGCCGTGTGGACTGGGAGTTTTCCGTAATGTAACGTAAATCGGTTGCTTTAATGAAGCTTACTTACTAGTGGCATTTTCCGTCGTTCTTGAATACAACAGTAACGAACATAATATCGCGTCTTCAATAAATCTTGTCCTGCTTTTCCATCAAATATACCATTAAGGTCTGTAATTCTAAGTCAAAGGCGTCCTTCTGCTCTGCAGAGGATTTTCTCACGTACTGGAGCGTAACACCCAGATACGTAGTAAAACGCTTGATAATTGTTGGGAAAAGGCACTTTTCCCCAAAAATTCGCATTACATGCCAAGGAAAATGGATTTCTTTATTTTCTGGGAATTTGAAAGCCCGCCAAAATTCTCGAACATCCGAGAAGTTGCGCTCGCCTCCGATTGATCCATTCGGTGACCTAGGCCCGAGGCCGACCCAAACCTATAAATAGTTGCTGTAAATCACAATTTTGCCTTCGGGCTGAGCAGCATATAAAGCTCGTTTGAAGGCCGCCTTTCTCCTTACTTGTTGGGGGGGGGGTTCTAAGTTACAAGAGTTGAGTTCCGATATTTGCGTTCTGATTTTCGTACCATTTTGCAATATCGTTGCGTTCGTTCGTGATAGAGCTATTGTTCACGGTCTTTGCGTTGTTCTTGTCTTTTTCTATCAGGTTGGGTCGTAACAATAGTTGGTGTCAATTGAATGAATAGAATATACCTGGAAAATTTATCAGAAATCTGGCGCTCTTTGTTAGGAAGAAAGGCCCTTTGGAAGCGGTTGGTTCGGGATGCATTTTACAGTGTAGATCATTGGCACCTCTGCACCGTTTACAATGGTACGCCTAATACTGATAGTAAGGTGTGGAACATCCGGATAGATAATCCGGAATAAACCGAACTCGGATATACTTGACCTTAATCGAGAATGACGGATTAGTCTCAGCACATATCAAGTGTTTACCTCTCTGGGTGATAGAAGGGGTAGATGACGGCTGTAACGTTGCATGGCAACGGATCTGAGCAAAACTCAGAGTTTGCAATGATTCACTGCCTGAGTGATTTGACTAGCGAACCTGACCAATAACATCAATCAACGCTTTCAACATACGTATGATCGTTCCCCTTCCATTTCGCAATTCCCGTATCACCGTCAAGGGTTATTGCGCAGTGACTGAAAGTAGAACGTTTGTAAACAGGTCGCAAATAACGATATGAATGAGTTGATCTCCAGCTAGTTAGGTATTGGCGGTAGAGACGACCAAGGTTGGCGTCACGGGTTAGAGTCTCAGCTATGTCCAATGCTTCTTTCGAGTTGGACACTACAAAGTAACCCCATTGGAGTTGTCAAGACCCAGTTAGCTGATTATGAAATCGTCAGTATAGGTGTATTTGCACACGAACGGCGTCTGAACACGCTTTGAACAGTCGTTGAATATGTGCCAAAAGGTTTATGATGACGAGTATTTAACAAGACGAAACAGCCGATTATGCTGATCAGGCCGTAACGAAACATGGCCTGACGACAGATCTTAATCGGCTCTAGTTTTCAGGCGATCCCTCTGTGGAACGCTAAATCCCAAAATAAATGCCTGAACCAAAGCTGCAGGCTACGTGTAAATTTGAAGCAATATTTCCCAGATAAAAACTGGACGAGAGGATTCAACAAGTTTGTACAATGTGTCTGGCAACAGTTCGTCACATTAGTGCATACCGCAGTTAATTTTCTATAGAGCAAAAACAAACTGCCACGTAATAGGCCAGAGTAAAACCACACACATAACACTGGGAACACGCCCACTAGATCAATTAGAGTTCACTATCAAAGTAATGGCAAACTGATGATCCACTTACGTTGCTTACAGATGTTATACTACTGCTTGACAGGAAGAGCCTCCGTGAAGCGTAGTAACCGTTTGTTACTGGTCTCGTAAATGACTGGGAGCGCTTCGATAGTGGTGGCTCAGTCGTTGAAACTGATGAGGAACAGTGTTCTAATATACACATCGCTAACAAACTAGTTGAGAAGCAGACCCAAACAAGAGTCCCACTTGGCGAGTTAAAACCGTCGATGTTATCTTGAGCTTCTATTGTGAAGTTTTAGCTCGTCGTTCGTTGTCACAGGCCTCCAGTTGGGAGCCGTTTCGGATAGCATCTTCGTCTAAGACCTGCAGCGGTAGTCACTCCGCTATTCTACCGAACACGATGTGTGGTCATAGCCGCCGTGTAAAACCGAATCAGTTTGCCCATCGCAGCTACATATGTGCCTATTTGATCCGGATGTATGAAATCTGTTTCACCCGGTAACCTGCTAGTCAACTACACACCGACCTGTTGAGCTGACGTCCAGAGGAGGCAAACTCCAATGCCACAGAATGGATGTCTAACTTCAAGCATCTGTGCGGGAAATGGCTGTCTGCAACAAAAGCAAGTAACATTAAGCCATCATGTAAATAATCACCTTCCAAAGTGAAAACAAAACTGTTCTCAACTGTTTGTTTAAAATGTCTGCCATGGATTCCCGTACCTGAATGAAAATTTTCTCGGACTTTTCCAATCCGTGTGTCTTGTCTTGATCAAGTGTTACCGTCTTCAATTCCCTTGGTGATCTTTTACAGTTACCGCGAATCCCTTGTTGACCTTCCCAATGCAAACAATGCTTACCACACACACTTTGATGACCTTTCAGATCTAGGCGACGGGTAATTTGTTTCATGCACTGATCTGAGGGCCTACATCATGCGAACGCCCGCCGGCCGGTTCTCACCAACTCTATTTCACACTTTTCTAATGGCCGGTGTATACGTATTTAACCCACATGGACGCACCCTCCAGAGACATTGATTTAACGACTTCGCATTTGATTGTTAACCTTCACCGAGGATTCTTTTGTTGTTGGATTCCTGGATCTGGGGAGCTCATTTGTTGTTATACCCTTTGTGAACGAAGTATAGAGGTTTGTTGTAACGTTAGTTTAATCGATTACCTCGTTAACAGTACCGTAGTAACTGATCCAACTTGTTTCGACCTTTGGGATCCGATTTGCTTACGCGTCACTCAGCGTTCCAAGGACAACGTTGTGGTATTGATTGGACCTAGGGATTTTGTCGCTCACATTATCATATTCTGAAAACAAAACTGACTAAGAATAAAATCGTTGCGATCATAGCTGGAGAAAATGATGTCTTTTAGCAAACATAGTGGTCACCGAATTTTATTACGATTATTCGGAAAACGGCATTAAACATTGCTCGTCTGATTTATATAATCTGATGACAGAAGTCAACAACGAAAGTTTCCGTGATTTGTTCGGTAACATATTGTTGCACCTCTACAAGCGCATAACATAGATAGTTGTCTATATCACACAGTCGAAATGTTTGGCGATAAGTCAAATAATAACATCGTGCATACATAAGAAAGACACCGGAAACACGTAGTATTTCGATTAGGGTTCGTCACCACGGAGACGATCAACTGTTAATCAACCCGCGTAGCTTATATAGGGTGGGAGTGCATCTTCCTGACAAAAAGTGCCTCTGCAAAGTGCAGTAACTGATTGTTGATGATCGTGTAAACGATTCCAGTTGTCCCGATAGGGTTCACTTGTTGGTGTCTCCAGAAGATGGAGCGCAATGGACGAAGTTGGTTGTCGGCTTCGTGTTGATTGAGTAGTCATGACACTGATCTGCCGGGCATTCAACCCACTTCGGAATGTGCTCGGTCCTACGAGTACGTAATTGTCTTTCTGGTCTGCCGATGTAAGTGGCCGTGCATCCGTAGCGAAATTTATATACAGTTTCCTTTGGCTTGTAGTGGCAATGTATTTTTAACCGGACGGCGGTGGGATCCGAATTGTGGTACAGGTGACAAAAGATGCGAGTATACAGTAAGTGCGTAGTAAAGCACAACCTACCCGTCTGATGAATGCGTCGTCTACGCCATCACATATAAAGAGCGGCTAACGAAAAACTGTCACCTTAGGTACATCGAAAAGTATCCCAATTGTGACGCGAGGTTTGAAGCAATTTTTTGGTAAAACCATAAGAGTAGCCGATATCTATGAAACTGTTCAGCAGCAACCCGCAATCCGACTTTAGATTATTAAGAGCAGATAGTTCACACGCACCACGAAACAATGTTCCCAAAACACTCACTTAATACCAAATCGGGACAAACTATTGAAGTGAAAATATTGGTCGGTCCACGTATTCTTACTGTAAACCGATTTCAGCAGTGTGCTAACGTTGCGGTAGTAAAACTCCAAATATAGAAGCGTGATGCATTCAGTTGGTTCAGGGTCAAAACTGAGTTCTATGTTCGGGTGAAGTCGAGTGGAACGCGGTGCAGACTGTAAATTCTCTCTTTCGTTTTCTTTTTCGAGTAGTGACAACTTCAGCTAAGCAAATATGAATGAAACACCTCAAGGTTCATCTTGTAAGGACAATAACGGGGTTATCTCCCCGAGAAGAGAAAAAATTATTTGGCGTTAGGCTGGCATCTTGGTTTGCCCAACATTTTTGATTAGTGATGAGTAGTCGGGGATTTTGTTTATCTCAAGTTGAACATCACCAACAATTGATCGCAGCTTTCGCATTCCCATAGACTTTCCAGTCGGCCCATTTCGAAAAGAAGCACTAGATTCGAGCTTCGTTCTCATTAGAGTTCGTCAGTAGTGCATATTCTTGTCACTGCCGGGACTAGAACTCCAGCCACGCTTTCATGAGGCAACTGTATTCACCACTGCGCCATTGACCTCACATTTTTCCCACGACCTGAGGAATGTTTTGGTTGGCAAAATTAAGAGACACTGCGGAACGTTTTCATAAAAGGAAACAAGTAAAAACTGATATCACTCTCGTTGATGTCTACTAGAAAGGATTTAATGTACTTGTTCTTTTTAAAGTAAAAATTAACACAACCGAATTAATGTACTCGGGAAAGCGATGGGTATCAATTCTCATTATGGATTTTAAACACTGCGGTGTGTAAAGGAAAATATAGTGTTCGGTACCGCATAGCGCTCAGATGTCATCTCGTCCCGAGGGAAAGACAAACTAAACAATATTCAGTCGTAATTATGAGATCTTCCTAAAGTTACGCTTTGGCAACAGTTACAGCGCGCGAGATGGACAATTCCCGCAATGCACATGGGTATGATCGTCAGTAGATAAGCGTTAACAAAGGTGGAAGGAGGTGGCTGGGAAAAAACGAGAATGTGGAAGCTGCGTTCACGTATGAATGGCGTTCAGGTTGCATCAGCCGAGTTTCTGGTAACACATATTCAAACAACAGATACTATGTCTATTACTTAGTATGAAAATGACTCGACGCGGCGAAATCTGATCGGAAAAACGATTCTTAACACGTGCGAGAATCTGATCCTTACAATTCGAATATAATGGAACATAGATGTTTCCTGGTACTTCGGAATACATCCGCAACCAATGACGGACAAGACGGCTACTCGAATACGTTCAACCCGTTATTATACCGTCTGCTGACCACAGACATTCGAAACTCTTTGTTATGATCAGGATGTAGGTCCACCACATGCGTTGCCGGATCCAAAATGCCTTATCCTAACTTTTCCGAATTGTATTCCAGGGTTTCTATACCTTCATTCATTCACAGCGGCCACGAGCCTGATCAGAATGTACTGTGGCTCGGGCTGCTGCTAACCGCAACAATAAAATGAAATAACCAAATGAGCGTTTACCCCACCGAGACCAGCAACAGGTGGTCAAAACGGTATGATGGTCAGGGAATAACGCGGTCACGAAATATGAAGACCTTGATTGCTCCGATGAGGAAGGTGGGTAGGTGTCGCCTGTCTGGCTGGGATCCTCCTGGCCATAAACGCCATTTGAAATGGCGGCGTGTCGCATTCAATTGCATACCTGTATTCATACGAGTTCTAGCTCAATACTTTCACGTACGATCTACAACTGTTCTAACTGTTTTGACAGAGCGTATAAGTTAAATGTCAGTAGAACAAACCATCACATACCACTTAAAAATTGGTTATACAAATCAGTTTGAATTAATTGAAAAGCAGATCAAATGTTTCAACTACCTTTTATAGTACAAGCTGAACAGTCCCAGTCCTGAACTTGCTGCTGAACACGAGAATTTTTCATTCGAGCTGTTACATCAGGAGGTGTTGACAGTCATGCGATATACAAGGTTATGTAAGCGAGGACCTGGAGGATAAACTCACCGTTTTCGATTGGTCACCATTGAAGCGGAATCGAACACGGAATACAGGTTTTCCGTTTTTAATGTGTGGGAGAGCCGACACACTTTTGATTTTCTACGAACGTAGCTGTCACAAGTACACATTTGTGGAAAGCTTTTACGACTATGTATGTCACACAGATACAGGAAACCAAACCAACAACCCATTCATTATATCTATAGACTGAGTACCATCCCTTCCACTGTGGCCACAGCAACAGCAATATATCAAGGGTTGACGCTTACGACTAACCGACAATCAACCACAGGAAGATAGAAAGCCATAGTTTAGAGATAAAATGAAAAAAGATGCGACTTGATTAATAAGGATTTCCTATATGTGACTGCAGCTACTCAGCGGAACAGCTCACACATTAAAAACAAACAACCGAATGACTTTCATTATCACGTCAGCTTACAAAACGAAGAGTGCGAAGTGTACATATCTTTTATTTTAAGCCGAGCACTTTCTTAACATACAAACACTAAAATACAGATTGGAAAATCTTCATCACAGCCGGTAGAATCGAGCAACAATCGTTTTCAGAAGCAATGTCATCTCTGACCGCGACCGGAATATGGCGTGCATTGTTTTCTAGTTAGCAAGTCATCTATTTTGTGTACTGAAAAATAACAGGTTGAGAGGAAAATCTTACCTTCCGTATTAGCCACTCCATGTCGTCTACTGCTTTATTAATTATTTCCGAGATCCTCCTCGGATCCTCTTCATCTAGATGACTGTTAAACTGCTGAGTCAGCAGTATTAACACGTATGCGTGGGAAGTACTTGTCGGATATGATGGCGGTAATAGTTCTGTACATGCGGAGGCAACTCTCTCGTTTTACGCAATAAGTATGCGTACAACTGTAGTGGGTGGACAGGTTTCAGCATTGTCTGAAAAAGAACAAACGATAGCCTCGGACTCGTTATGACACAAACGAAGCAAATTTGTTATCCTTCTTTCCGCACCTTGAAAATGGGAGAGTCCATTTGTTGTATAGCAGGCAGTTTCGTTGTGAGTAGTATACTATTCACACTAGTATACTACTCACAGGTGACATTCAGAAACAAAAGAGCAAGCTCCTAACGTCAAGAAGACGATGGGCCAGAAGAGACTATCGGAATAGTGTGTACGGGCTGTGGGAGAAGTTCAACCAAGGCGAAAGATAACGTACTGTCTCCCAATGCATGTGAATGCACGTCTGCCGTGCAAATGAGTGTACGCGTTTGTGGTACAATTTTTAACATGATCTGTACGGGAGTTCGTGCAATAAACGAATTCGTAGGTCAAGCGTCCTTTGCGGTCACAAAACATTCAACGGATCTTGGGATTGCAAATCAAACACCAGAGGATTCGTCCTCAGGACGAGGGGCGGAAGTGTCTTCGTACGCAAATGGTAAATAAAGGGGCTTGTACGATAATGTCATAATTTGCAACTTTGGGCAAAAGAAGTAGTCGGACTGCTGTGAGTCGTGGCGATAGTTCACAAAGAAGTAAATAAATACAAATGTACAGCAAGTGATACGATAAATCAGCAGACTTGTACAGCAACTCACATTAACATCGGACTTTGCAACCCAGTTGCTTAACTTCGAAAAGGTAGCCAGACGATATTACAGGAACAAATCGCCATATAAGGAAGATCTTTTGTACGCAAACATTCAAATCACCTACTGTCTGAGTGACTTGTGAACCACTGGCAAGCATGGATAGTGGTAAACAATCACATAATCGTACTGTGATCAATTTTCAAGTCGGAGACGCGATTATTTCGACCTTCAGTGGAATATCTCAAAGCGGCTGAGAGATACAGTCGAAGCCCATAGCGGGTGCGCCACGGAGAACACAAATCGAACGAATTATCACTGAGTGAACTCGGTCCAACGGACGAGAGACGACAGGTAAAACGTGCATGATGAAAAAGGTCGGCCAAAGGAGCAGAATCGGGCGTCTGAATGAAAACAATCATGCGCTGTGTACTGGAGTTCCGATTCATAAACGCGACTGCACCAGCGCCATGAGAAAGTGCAAAATGGACATTGAAGATTGTGGTTTAATGAAGGATTTTTCGCTAGATTTATGCCATGAAATGCCCTAAACAATTAGGCTGCCGAGGCCAAACTCATGCATAGATGGACACGTAGAGGACTGAGCGTCAGAAATTGAAGCGACTGTAGCATATAGTATACTGGAAGGCGATCCACACCTACTAACATCATTTGGAACACTGCTCACTGAACGGGCGAAGACTGTTTACAGCTTGAGCAAACAGCCAAAGATTACAGTCTCGCGATGCGAAACGCCGGCGACAATGACCCAGGGGTTTATCGAGAAACAAGACAGGTAGGGAACAATAAACCGTTTTTATGGTGCGGCTCTTGCAATTAATAAGTAGGCGATTCAGCCTGAGATTGTATCCCACATTTTATAACACACGGAGGACTGAATACTATTGAATCACACATACTGATCGAAAATATATAGCGTCTATCCATACGAACGGAAATGGGAAAGTCAATGACTTCGAGAAGAAAATTCAGCAGCTGACAAGAGATGGACATTTTGAAAATGAATCTGAAATCGCCATGTGTTGGAAGGCAGACGTTTTGCTGTCCTGACGGTTCACAAACCGCTTATCTATTCTTTCAACACCAAGCCCGACCGTTATTCCCCGAGAGAAATTCGAGAGTTGGATTACATTTCCCAGTTCACAACGGACATACGATATATCGCAGGAGATAAAAGCACCGTCGCCGACGCCTTATCCAGAGTTACTATAAGTTGTCTACATCGGACTGGCACCATTGATTTGAAAGACTTAGCGCGAAAACAAAACAACGGCCCAGAGTTGCAACAGTGTAGCATCTCTTCTTCCCTTGAACTTCAGGAGTTGCCTCTAACCAACTGCGAAGGCACAATCTTATGTGACACAACGACAGTCAGCCTACGTCCATTTGTGCCAGTAAACTTTACATGCTCCGTTTTTAATAGTCTTCACTGTATGTCTCATCCCAGCGTTCGCGCTACCGCCAAATGATTTTAGACCGATTCGTGTAGCCGAACATGCATAGAGACATACGAGAATGGGCGAGAACTTACCTTAATTGCCAACGCAGCAAAATCCACCGGCATACCATCACAGCCTTTAGCACATTCGCTTACCCTGACGCACGTTCCAGTCATGTCCGCGTTGACATAGTCTGGCCGTTGCCATATTCAAAAGATCATCGGTATATCTTGACGTACATTAATCGTTTCACCAGAAGACCAGTAGCCCAACACGAATACCGAAACTGTTGCGCGAGCGTTCACGGACGGGTGGATTTCAAACTATGGTGTTCCAACGACGGTAACCACTGATAGAAGTACATAATTTCAATCAGCGCTGTCCAGAGACTTCAACCGGCTACTTTGAGTCGATCACATCAGAACCACTGTATATCATCCGGCAGCAAATGGTCTGGTCGAACGCTTTCACCGTCAGCTGAAGGCCACTTAAAAAGCCCAACTAGACCCCCAGCGTTAGACCGATCACTTACCCCTTGTCATGCTTGGAATTTGACCGGCTGTTAAAGAAGACATTGGCTGCACAACCGCAGAATTAGTTTACGGTACGACACTTCGCCTCCCAGGTCCACTGTTCTACAAGTCGAATGCCGGCCAAACTAATTTTGACGCTACCACCTGTAGTGACTATAATAAACGATATTTTTGATAATCGCATTCACTTGCACATTTCTGATGATCTTGGGTTTTACATACTTTTGTTTTAGTTAAGCCACCTTATTTGTAATATCCGTCCCGGGGCTACAAACACAACTCGCTCCGTGCCCCGCTAGCTTGACGTGCTTTCTCTGTACACTCTATTTTCCAGAGTCGATACTAATACATGAGGGTCAGCGCGCTAAGTCCTTGCGTTTCATTGTCGATTGGTTTTCGATAGGGACTACAGACTGGGTATTAATCTGTTGGACCAGTTCCAACACACCTTCTTGCAGCAGTTGAAGTCATCCATAGCGAAAATCCGGCCCCAGCCCACCAGGTTAAACACCAAACAGGAACAAAAGCACTCCGATCTGGACTTTTGTGATTTTGTTTTCGTTCGTATCGACGCCGTTAATGTCCCTCTCCAAAAACCATACTCCGGACCATTCCATGTGATTAAACGATTCCCCAAGTTTTCTGTGATCGATCGAAATCGATCCCACGATACAGTGAGCGTTGATAGACTTAAAGTTGATCATGTCGAATCTCACCTAGATCTTCCCATCGCTCTTGATGTCGATCCTACTCCTAGTGATTCGCAGTCTACTCAGCCCACGTGTAATGAACGGCCCATACCTCCTCAGTTCAACCCGGAAACCCCTGTTGATCTTCCCCGCACTCGCTCAGGTCGAACGGTCAGATGGCCAACAGTTTTCAAAGAATATTGTGTTTAACATTTTCTCATTTTTATCGAGCGTTTTCATTCTTCTAACGCTCTAGGGGGAGAGGTCTATGGGGTATTTACATATTTTCATATGCCGCTTTATTTTTATGTGCAGTTTCCTTGTACAGAATGAACATCACTTGTTTGTATCGATTCTGCTCAGCAATACACTTTTGGTGCGCGCGTCTCTTCTCCTTGACGTTCCTGTTTCGCCTAGATTGGGAATGCCTGTGGCGAGCGATTCGGCGACTGTGTTTTGAAGTGAATATTGGCATCTCTACCTTTGTATTGGGTTAGTCCCCTACAAAATTAGCGGAGTTGGCTGGCCAGGTGCACACAATTGTGCTTCAGCAAGTAACAACTGCAAGCGTATTGCAGCAGGTACACCCTCCAGCAAAACGCCTCAAACCTAAGAGAGAAGTTTTCACAAATGTCCTTACAGTTAGCCACTCTAACGAAACTGCTAGCGGACAAACAGGCACAAGGACGGTCAAAATCCAGCTCACGACAGTTTGATAGGTGTGTGCTGTTATCATCGTCGATTTGGTACTCGTGCTCGTCGTTGCAACCAATCTTGTTACTTTCAAAATGGTCAAAATTCAGACGGGAAACGACCAACCCAGTCAGTACTGGCGACCGCCGCCACAGGCCCGTATTTACGTCGCCTGTAGGATTATTATACATGGCCCTTATGGGAATTCCCATATGCTCTAAAGCATATGACGCTGTGTGCGTACCCAAAGATACCATGTTAATCATTCAGGAACGTTGAAATCTTCGGTACACACCGATGAACAAACGTGTATAGAAAAACCCGAGCGAAAGGTGTGACGAATGTGGCACAATGTGGGCATAGGCTTAAAGTACATGATCCATGATGATGTTCATGGAGCGTTCATCGTGCATTGGCCGATGACAGCTATAAATATATTACTGTTTCACTCGTTGTTCTCCTTCTAACGACCCCAAAGACACTCCATAACGACAAGAAATGTAAGCAAGATACACGATAAAAGAACTGCGTAGTTTGTGAACGAATACACTAAAAAGGCTGGCCTTTATTAGAATGTAATGAAATGGGATGCACATTTTGAGTAATGGAAATGAACCGGCTCATTATTATACTCCACACGTACTTATTGTGTGCCCGTAGTGACATAAATGACCTTATACACCAGAATGTACTTAAATACGCACATATACCCCGACCATGAAGCTACAGTCAACATCCTCACAGACTACGACTATATGGCTATATATAGCCATATGGTTGGCTATAGTTATATATGTAACTATAGTTACATATGTAACTATAGCCAACACCTTTGTATATACAATCTGTAGATAAAAATAAAGCGAAATATGAAAATATGCGTAATGCCATATATGGCCCATAATGGTTTTCACAGGTTATTTGCAGATTCAGAAAAGTCACCGACTGGGTGGCACGGAACGGCTTATGGTTATTGTACCACACAAGCAAGCTTATGCTCTCTCCAACTCAACCAATGAAATTGGGGACAGTTCAAGCCAATGAAATTAACGTGCAAATCAAGCCAATGAAGTAGTAGGTAAAAACGGACTTCATCATTGGACTGTTTAGTAACCAAACCGATATAGATGCATACACGTTGTCGAACACGTCGCCTCTTCAGAGTAGACATCGTTCAGTTCAGTTCAGTTCAGTTTTCATGACGGAACAGCTTCAGCCAGAAATTGTCCAGTTTCTTGCACCAGTGAGCTTCTGAGGACGCTCGGTGCTGCGACCATAATTAGAAGGGATTCGTCACTTTTATGAGTTAGTAAGAGGGCTACCAGATAAAAAATGAAGATTTTAAGCTATCAGTGCGATCAGAACACAACAAGTTCACAGCTACCACCGATACACACAAGTTTATCCTCTCATTGAAATGACATGAAACAGGGGTCAAGTGTAAGACCGACAAAGGTTTGATTCCTATAACCTATACCTTCAGATGATGAGACTAACTTTGTAAATAAAATAAAAGCAATGAATAAGATTTAAGAGAGATAACAACAATGGCAAATAGAGATAAAAAGTTGACTAACTTAAATCTACCACAAGGAAAGTACTTTGGAAACTCATCTAAACTAAACCCTCACAACAGGTCCGGGAAGAAAGATGGCCAGCACTCATCTAGTGTTTCTGTCTTCTGTCCACAAGATATGCGACGGGAACTAGCATTATGAGAGTCGTGGTGCAAAACATGGTTCATGACTTTCTCAGCAAACGAGTCGAATATAATCACTTAAAGTTGCCAAGTACCCGATGGTTCTGTCCCATTAAATTGTCATAATATTGACATCGCTACATCCGTTCGAGATTTAGAAATATGATATTCACTCTCCCACAATTTCTCTGAACAAGTATACTTTCAGGTAACAGAAACTAAAAGGACAATAGGCTGTATCAGAAAGACATTCGGTCTAGTGGAGCCGAAGCTGGCTGTCTACAACATGTGCGCCACAACTTAAGTATTGCGCCTTTACTTACTGCCACCTA
>JTDE01002879.1:21654-38054 GCA_014338405.1 Paragonimus skrjabini miyazakii | reverse complement strand
CATGCATGTACTCCGGAAAACATTTAGCTGCATATAAAGTACATACGCGTCCCTATCATCAGGTTTCCATTGAAAACAGCTTGCCTAGAACAGCTCACTGCTTCTCCTTTGTTTACTTACACCCCACCTAATACTTGATTCACTGCGTACTCATGAAACCTCCGAAAATTCAGCATCATTTTAATCATGTGCGTCATTGTGCAGGCATTACCAAGAATGCTGGAAAATGTAAAATTGAACCTTATAGCAAATTCAGTAGAATGACCTTATATAAAGTTATACGTAGAACAAAGAAGGAAAACAATTACAATTCGCCCATTCACTTTATTCTAATATTACATATATGATCATTCGTACTAATCTATTCACTCTGGTAAACCATCAGGCTATAATAAAACGGTAGCCGATATTGATAGTTTAGTTGACTAGCATGCAGTGCTCTCCACAGAAAAAAATATGGGGGGAAATACTCCTCCAGCTTACCTTAAGCAATCGCGTTAAAAATTCGATGCACATATTGTGACGTCCGCCATGCCTCAAGCCTCCCTTGCTAACCACCTAACAACCCTTGTGTGTTACAAAACATGGACTTTAGCTCTAACATTGGTCCTATAAAAGAAACTGACGTCAAAACATCTTACGAAAATTTGATTAGCACGAAGTAAGCATTCTTAAAGTAGTTGCCGGTGAATGAGGTTATTTGACCACACAAATCAGTTCACGCTCTCTCCGAATCTAACAATGAATTGGATGACAAATCAACGGGAAGCCGTGTATTATGCGTGAGGCATTATATATTATAATAAAATATAATGGTTAGCACGCTATGAAACAATGCCATATTTCTTCTTGCTTGTGTTATGATTGATTTCAGTATGAGAATCGCAAATTGGTGAAATAAGTAAATCCAAGCAATCCATCCCATATTTCTTGAGACAGGACTTTAAAACACTGCTTAACATCCCTGAAGTTCACACAAACATCCCAGTTATATATCATTTACGAATCTCACGCATACTACTGACAAAATGACACTGCACATTCATTATATTTGGGAGGTCAATCGTTCTATGCACTACTAATCTGCTGACGCCAATGTGTATGTACCTTCGAAATGGACGAACTACACTGAGTGAATTCGAACTAAATTGGTATTATATAGTCCAGCGAAGCAGTTGTAAAGTTCGGAATTATGGCGATTCAAGGCCAAAACGAGTTTGAAACGGCCGTTTGGGTTCCAGAAGTGATTTTCAAAATTTTTCGTGAAATATCAAAATGCATACTTCAGGACAAATATATAAATTTACTAAGTAAAATAGCTGTGTTGCAATGAGAACAATCGGCTGTACCTAAAAATGGCTCATAATTGCACTTTTGTTGCCTTTCTTCCCGATAAAGTCATCATATTGGGTTTTGTAGTTGATTTCGCGTTCTGAAAATGCCTCTATCAGAAAGTTCATGGTAAAATACACATTCTCATGTCGCAGGAAAACTCAATTTTGTGTGGTTTGGAAATACCAATAAATTTGTAATTTCCCACCACATTGCGTTTATACTGAATTTTCCACCAAATATTGAAGTAAATTCTAACGAAAGCTGTGCCACCACGTCTGTTCATTCTGTTTCCCTGTCAGTATTATATATAAAAAACGGCCGACGAAATGTCATACCCAAAAGCGATTGCACCTGACGAGATTACGTGGTTGTTCCTATCTACCATCCACATGAGACAGTGTAATTGGGGGCAGTATGGCCCACTCTGGCATTACCAGATTGCGCAATGTCTGGTTCATTGATTTCTGACTATGAGTGGGTGTAACTCGTCACTTGTATGCAGCTCGGTTCTCACTTATCTGACGGTTAGTGACCCGCTTTGCAACCCGTTATTTTTCCGAAGTTGACGTTGATTTGCACTTGTACCATTTCAGCTACAACAATTTAATCTTCGTATCATGGATACTCATGATTCTGACGATCGTCGGTCTACGTTTTCGCCAGCTTCAGACTCAACTGATGGTTATCAGTATGTTTTTCATCTTTTGGACTGTTCGTGTTCCCCATTTAAGATTGCGGAACGTCATCCCAGAAGGCCCGTGCTTTTCATCAGGTCAGGTTGATGACCCATAGTCTGACAAGCTATCGGCAATACCTATGTATGTAGTATACGTTCACACTGGTAACTGCTCCGTCCTTTTGACTTAACCCATGGACAACGCTCAAGTATGCAGTACGCGCTCACATTTGGACCTCCATCGTTCAGTTGAATTTACCTATGAAGAACACTGATATGAAGCACTCGGAAGAAATCAGGAAAATGTGTTTGAACCGTTCGAGGAATATTATACTGATCTCTTTCAATTCTTTTGAAAGACATTTCGATGAGGCTGCAAAAGCTGTAGGTCTGGCTGATCCATCTTCCAACATAAGGCGACGTACATAAAATAGATTGGTGCTGTTTATGACGTTGACACTCAACCGATATTGAATGCTACTTCTGTGACCTGCAGGCAGCTTGTGTAGACCGGTTAGAAAACTACATCCTTGCCTGCACGTCTAGCGATCTAAATCAAGTTCTGCAAAACGTAAAATGAAACGAAATTACTTTCGAAAGAAAACACTTGCATCCCATTCAGACGATGAGTCCACTGCAGTCAACATGACAGTTTCTTCCTTGTATACCCCTTTAGCACGAAGGTTAGTAATTGGTGTTCCAAACATGAAGTATAAACGGGATGAAGAGTATATCTGTGATCAGTAGTGCGGTCGTCCAGCGCTAGAATATCATTGACATCAGACCACAATGATGACCCGTGGTCTGACAATCATGGCGCTTCTGGGATGACGTTCCGCAATCTTAAATGGGGAACACGAACAGTCCAAAAGATGAAAAACATACTGATAACCATCAGTTGAGTCTGAAGCTGGCGAAAACGTAGACCGACGATCGTCAGAATCATGAGTATCCATGATACGAAGATTAAATTGTTGTAGCTGAAATGGTACAAGTGCAAATCAACGTCAACTTCGGAAAAATAACGGGTTGCAAAGCGGGTCACTAACCGTCAGATAAGTGAGAACCGAGCTGCATACAAGTGACGAGTTACACCCACTCATAGTCAGAAATCAATGAACCAGACATTGCGCAATCTGGTAATGCCAGAGTGGGCCATACTGCCCCCAATTACACTGTCTCATGTGGATGGTAGATGGGAACAACCACGTAATCTCGTCAGGTGCAATCGCTTTTGGGTATGACATTTCGTCGGCCGTTTTTTATATATAATACTGACAGGGAAACAGAATGAACAGACGTGGTGGCACAGCTTTCGTTAGAATTTACTTCAATATTTGGTGGAAAATTCAGTATAAACGCAATGTGGTGGGAAATTACAAATTTATTGGTATTTCCAAACCACACAAAATTGAGTTTTCCTGCGACATGAGAATGTGTATTTTACCATGAACTTTCTGATAGAGGCATTTTCAGAACGCGAAATCAACTACAAAACCCAATATGATGACTTTATCGGGAAGAAAGGCAACAAAAGTGCAATTGTGAGCCATTTTTAGGTACAGCCGATTGTTCTCATTGCAACACAGCTATTTTACTTAGTAAATTTATATATTTGTCCTGAAGTATGCATTTTGATATTTCACGAAAAATTTTGAAAATCACTTCTGGAACCCAAACGGCCGTTTCAAACTCGTTTTGGCCTTGAAACGCCATAGCAGCGAGGTAAACATTTGCTTTCGACATTTTTCTTCACCGATCAATCGCAAAATCATTACCACAGCATGTCACCAATATTCACTTCATTAGAAAACGCGAAAATAATAGTGTCCCGTGAAGTATGTCCCAAGAATGACATTTACGCTATTCATCATATTAAGTATGATTGCTTCATATTTTCCAATCCATCACGTGAGATCGCGCTTTTCTTTCACTATCTACAATCCTCTATTACGCGAGGAAATTTTCAATGATGATTGAACGCTGATAACCACGTCATGACAGAAATGTCAGCGAGATTTTCAACTTGCGGACGTTTTTGATCAGTCGACGGCATCCTGCGCCGGAGTTTGGGAATTTTCTTATCCCATCCATCAAGCCGTCTTACTTCAACGAGTTTTCGACGCCATATGCATCAGATAACGACGAAATCCTTCAAAGATGCATTTGCCCGTGCAACGTACAAGCCAGCCGTTTTTACTCTGATTGTCCGTCGCACTAGTGAATCAACATTAGGGCGACGTCGAGACACCTGGGGACCGCGTACTTCTGAAATAGGGTTTCCTGTAAAAGTAAACAACACAAACAAGCACAAGCGAAAGGCTCAGTAAACCATGCACAAGACTCCACAAACGAAAACGGCTTCACCAACGCAGCAGCACGCCCTGTTACACAGTTCAACTTCAACCCGTATGCGCTTGCTTGTTTCGACCGCACGTTACACACGTACTTTCCGGCGTGACCTTAAAATATTTGAAACATCGGCTCTTATATCACCTTGCAAAAGGTAAATTAATGTAACAGCCCATTTTTTGGACCGAATCTGCGGGGCAAACGGACTGTCTTCTCCCCTGATGCTTGCATCAAACGTGTGTGAACTGGAACCATTTTCTTTCTGATCACGTATTATTTTGTTCATGGTTGTTTTATAATGTAATTAGTTGTTACATTGTACCGCCTGTAACTATCTGCCGTGGAAGCATACACCTGAGCGTGTCTCTCACAAATACACTGAGGAATATACATTATTATTACAATTGTCCTAATCGCCTGACAATTTACCTTTAACCTTGCTGGGCCCGCTGGGAAACGATTAATTTTGTTGAACAGGAATATTGTCGTGAACAGCTGCGTGTTCCCGATTATAATTATTGGTGCTAGTCCGCTGTTCATTAGATGCCGCCTCAGTTTCTGGCTCGTATGTCAGCCGTGGATCCACACACAATCTAAAGAGCTGCAGGCAAAGTCTCGTTTGTTGCCAGCTGAGCTTTAGACGCATGAAGTCACAGCGGAATTCACCTCAGTGCGCAAATTGGCCAAGGCTGAAATGGAGGTTGAAAAAGCAGATTGTTGCTTGATCTAGCTGAAGGTTGGGGTACTGGTGCTGGCGTTGGCTTAGAGCGAGAGCATCCAGTTGATCAACATGCACGGGTGAGAGAGTGCTCGGAACATCGCAGCGTATGACTAACTCCAGAAGTGTGACTGTTGCAGCCCAACAAGAATCCCATTCTAATCCATCCATCGGGTAACTCTCTGCCAACGGCCGCTAGTCTTGACCTTTCTGAAGTTCAGCTGTGCTTCTTTGATGGCGACCGTGTGAAATACTGAAAGGTCGTTCGTCACTTTGGGCGTTCTGACAAAGGGTAGGTAGCGGACGACGGCCAACGGATGTTACAATTGTTACACCATTTCCAGGGCCGTGCCAGAAGGGCCATTAGGTAGTGTTTTGCTTCCACGACTGTACACGAAGTGTGAGGTGCAATATAGATTAATGCAGTGGTTAGTACAATGTCTTGCTTTACTTGAAGCGCAATGACCATGCGATGGCGGCTTCAGTATATCAAGACTAGTACAGTGCCGCTAATTGTTTCGGTAGACAGGAGCGACTTAGAATGTCAGATGCAAGAAGTGGTTTCATCTTGAACCTTAACTACCTATATTTTTGTGAACAACTGGCCAGCCATCATTAGGGCAGAGGGAAACTTGCTGGATCGCCCAGGTTTCTCTGGTACCGGTGTGATTCTATCTATTATGAGGATCAACGGGTCTACAACTTATCTTCCGAGTGAACAGCAGGATCCGAGGTCTCTAGATAAAAACGAAATGGTTACCGTCGATAACGCTTACTCCATCGGTGACTTGTCCATGAGACCCTTCTCTATCATCAAGCGAGAGGCCAACAGGTAAGCAAATTTGCTAGACATTCCGTTTGGTGAAATTGAGAATGATCATTCTACTCGAAGTGCGCGGGGTTCTAGATCGAAGGCGTACGCAGGCGCACACGGTAAGGACTATTCAGTGGGATACTACGCTGACTTTTGACCAGTAAATGTCAGGCGTCAACTGACCGACATTGATGGGCCAGATCCGTGCTCCATGTCACCAACAAAAATCCACACTCTTTAAGGAGGATTCTTTAGTGTTGTCCCTGGTACAGTCACCCGCGTTGATCTCAAATTGCCATTTTGAACTGCCCCATCCTTAAAAGTGTAGCATATCTCATTTTCTAACAGCAGCATGGTGGCCATTAAAGGCCTGTTGCACTGTATGAGGAGGATTAACCGCAATGCTGATATGTCCTTGAGTTACGTGAACGTGATGCGGCATCATCTTGAACGTGGGTACGCTAAAGGGGCCCTCAAGTTCATCTAGCTCGCTATACAATTCTTCAGCCTTTGGCCCGCCCTGACCACTGCCAAGCAAACGTCGGCTTTAGCAAGTGTGCAAGAGTGGTGTTGGTTGGGAGGAAGTATGAGGCCTAGAAGAGCATAAAGCTGTATAGCGAGCTTAGAAACACTTGATAACTTCCGGGTCCCACACCACATGCCGCTTTCTGTGAGCTACTGTGACAGAGTTTTCCGTGCTGCGTATTTTTTGTGGTCTCGTAGAGAGGTTATGGGGGCTGTAGAGTACGGCTGCTTTATCTCAAAGAAATGTACGAAAAACGGTACACAATTATCTACCACGACCAGAGTTGAACCATCCAAAAGGTTAACTATCCCGCAAATTGAATTATTTGCAGCAGCCTTGGTCATGTAGGTAGATGGAGTAATAGTTGAAAACGTGGGTCACATTTTCTGATAGTGTTATTTTTGGACAGGTCCCACGATTGCCCTCCATTATGTGCACAACGTGTCAACTCAGTTCTGCACATTTGTGGCCAACCGTCTTTCTGTTCTGTCAGTCGTCCACGTTCAGACAATGAAAGCACGAGATCCGGAGAAAACTAAGCTTATTTAGCTTTGCGCGACTTGGTGGGCGACCAAGCAACAGACAGATGGCTGAGAAGTCCTGAGTGCTCGGGTCGGCATTCAAGGTCGTGGCTTCCGAAACTCAACTGTCTCGTCGAGCCCAACAACACCAACTTAACGAGAATGTCGGCACATGAAAGTTTTATCTCATGTGCAAACGACTTGCACTACTTAAATGTTCCGCATTCAAGTTGTACTCGATTGCTCGAAGCTACTCCATGGCTTGCCTGGTTCAAGTGCCACATTGTGGAACTTCACGTTGGGCGCCCAGAACTGATTTTGAGAACAGGCTCCCTGGGTTTAAATGAGATCGAAGTAGCCAAAGTAAGTCCGTTTACACCGGTTCAGTTGCACAACCTCCTCGAGTAGATGGCCTCGTTGTCCAGGCGGTTAGACCGTGACAGCCTGTTTGTTCACTTTCAGAGGACCTTCGTTAAAATTATGTTCCGTCGAGGTTGATGGAGTTATGCGGGTAGATCGTCAGTTATCGCTGTCACCTCAAACTGTTAACACTACGCACTCCATCGTTTTGCCCGAACACCATCATACTATTGAATTCATTGTAAGATGTCATCAAGTTGCAGAGGGGAATTCCAAAAGGTATCATGTGTTGTGTTCATTAAGGAGGCGCTTCTGAATAACATAGGATGATGCGGCCATTACGCGAGTCATTGGATCACGCTTACCCTGCCTTTCTCGTTGAGTCTCAGCGGATGAACAAATGATGACCCTTGTACCAACCGTTAGGATGATTTCAGAGCGGCATGCGTTCACGAATGTCGGATTATGTCAGTCTGAATTTTGTGCAAATAGCGGCAGGACTTCGGAAAAAAATGCAGGCGTATATTCACTCACTTGCAGTCCTGAGCCGTGCATTTCAAAGTAGCCCACTTGAGGAACATCGACTTGTTTTTATGGCTCTGTCGCAACTCATCGGACCCGGAGGTAAACCAGAGGCTCTTTTATCTGACAACGGCACAGTTTTATAGCTGCAAAAGTACTTGGAGGCTGGGTTTGTGGCTTGGGTAACAAGTTCATCAACAACAAGCGCTTACAAACAGGTGTTTGGTGACACTTCAACCCGCCGTGTGCAAGTCGTCGGGGTGGAGTATGGGAACGGTTGATTCCACCATTCGGATGTATCTTAGGCACAATCTATTGAGAGCAAAGAAGCGGTGACAAAACCGCCCCGAATCCACTGGTCGAAGTGGAGCGTATCCTAAGCAATCGACTATTGGTTTGTGCTGCAGCGGATGATCCTGACGACGTAGTTCTAAACCCGGATGACATTTCTTTTAAAGAGCAATATAGGGTCCGCCTCCGAGGTGAACCTGGTGTTAGATACGAGCGAATCACTGGGTAATTATGTTTGGAGAAGTTGGTCTCCAAATCACGTGTTACCATTGCAAGTCCCTCAAAGATAATTGACGAGATGACACAATTTTTGGGTGTGATGTTACTGTTGTTTCATGCGATGGACTGACTAGAGACCAGTGGCCCCTGGGTCTAGTTAAGAAGTGTGGCGTTAACGCTGACGAATTGGTACGTATTGTTGAGTTTCTCGCGGAAGAGGGTCGATTAAAAAGGCGGGTGAGACGCTTTTGTTTGTTGAAAGACAATGATTCTTAGACACTATGGTTTACGAGGTCTTCAACGTGTAGCTTGTGGATAATTGTTGTTAAGCATAGAGTGGTTGGGGCCAGAGTTGCGTAGCACTACCAGCGGCCTGTCAGATTCAGACGAATTTCGGCGGGCGCTGTAAATTTATCGGTCCGTGAAGTGAGTAAATTCCTCTACGTTCTCTGCAATCCTTATTTTTTCTCACCAACCTAACATTGGTTCTCGTCTGCGTCTTATTGAATTGATTGGTCATCAGCCGTCTGCGGCGCGAGTAGCCATTCGTGACATAACATCCTGGCGTGACTGTTCACCTCTAACCCTATTGGTCTTGTTGGAAAACGACTGATTTTGTTGGACGAGACCATCGTCGTGAACGGTTGAGGTATGCGGATTATATTTATTAACGCATCTTCTTCAGTGGTGCCGTAGAAATATTTGAGTCCACTCTTGTTTTCAATTTGGAGACCCGTTTTCGGGTTACGCTTAACCCAGCGGTCAGGTGTGGATCGTTACATCTGGTAAACCGTATCAGCACTAATTGGCTTGTCCACGACATCGGTTGGGTAGTACAATAATTCGGGGACACTCCGCGCCCAAAGTATGACGACGTAAGTTAACTCGTGTATTTGTGTTACGTCGCTGTGGTCAAAATCTTTCCGGATTTCTCCCGGCCTGAATATATTACAAAGTTTTTCAAAGTAAAGCCTGGGACGTCATCAGTTGCCGTTAGCCCATTGTTTGTTTTATGTACTGCAGTACTAGCTACACTGTGTTCTTCGATGTTCTGGCACTCACGCATTTTAAGATTTCTGTCTACTCCATGGCATGGGTGGCCATCTTGCCTGCATATGAGGACAATGAGAACTAACGCCAGTAACTACAGCCCCGCATGACTGCTCCTACGTGTCTATGACTTAACCGAGAGCATAAAGGCGTAAGCATAAGAGAGAGACTGTAGTCCAGTAACTTCTGAGAGGCTCACCACTACGGATTCCGACAGCGTAATTAGCAAACCAGTAATGTGCTGGTATAAGTCGGATACTCAGCCACGAATGCGGAAGAGAGGTTTCCGGTAGATATAAAAACTTGAACATTAAGAACACTGGAATACGTTTAAAACATTCATCGGAACATGGAGTAGACATGTTGCGACATGCTAACGCTTCGTTTACTGATGTCGGATGCAACCAAGAAAAACATTCACATTACATACGACAAACGCATACTATAAAAGCAAAGCAAACTTTTCCCACGACAAGTTTTAACAGGGGAGTCAGGAACAGATTTTGCACAATGTATCTTCCGCACACATTTCGTTGCATCTCATCAGGTACAGACTGCAGTCTGTCTGTTTATATAGCAAGGTTCAATGGGCATTGTGAAGCTAAACCACAAAATCGACAACCACACCAACACACGCACACTCACACACATCCATACACATCAACTACCAGGGCAATTTGGTACTGACGAACAAGTCTTTCTGTACACAGAAGGGTGACTTCCATTGGCTAATTGTTACCGCCTTCGCGGACCGAAGAAGCCTTCAAATTTGGTTGAGTAGCCTATCCGAACCGCATTTTCCAGGTTCAGTTGGAGTCGAAAAGTCAGCAGGTGTCGAACAATCGATGATGCTTGTTCCCTGTGATTTGTTACATTCTGACTTGAGCCGGTATTGTTGTATCTATGAGTGTTTTGCGAACCCACCAGTCAACGGGGAATGACTTCTATAAAACAATCGGGTACAAATGAAAATGGGGACGTGTCAAACAACACCAAGAAGGAAGTTTTAACAGGCGGACATTGATAGTTCTAGAAGGGAAGAAAGTACACGTTCTATGCACAGTTGTGGTATAAAATGCGTTATGATGTTTTACTGCACACGGCAATGATAAATAAAGGCAGATTAAGGGTAGGCTTTCTACAAACAAAACAAACATACCTCGACGGGGTCATCGTTTCGCATCATACCAAACAAAAGACGACGAAAGTGCCAGACAAACTTCAACAAATCCAACACCGGGCCCCGGAAGCCACTTGGGCTTTCTATACAAACCCACGAAGACCATCAGAGGATGGGACACTGGGAATTTTAAAGCAACTCTTGACATACCACAATAAACTTCCAGCAGACACAGCGGCGTGATATCGCGATTTATAATGCCTTGTTGTGTTTTCAGAAATACTTGTCTCATCTGGTTATTTGATCTTGGGGATGCGCTGGTTACTGTGTCTTTCGACCAAACACCGAGGAGCTGATAGGTCAAAAAAGAAGCACTATGTACCCTACCTGTAAGTCATATGAGGCAGTAAACCACCTGCGGTGTGCTTGCAACCCAGGCAGGTGTTCATGTTGCTACTGCTTCCAAAATACGCAGGCGAAATGTTGGGGCTTACTTCCAACCCTTAGTATAACGCCCTGGCAATGTAAATTCCTTGCTCAGAAAATCCCAATACAATCGAAACAATTACGGATCATTTGGTCTTTCCACCTTCGGATTTTGATGATCATCATAGATAGGCAAGAGCGGACGGTTGTTAATTATCCGTTCTACTTCTACAATTCAACTGAGCGGCGCCTCTTCATTCATACCCTACTGACACGACTCTGGGAACAAGTAAATACACAGCCGTAACGCGTGTTCGCTTCTACCTATCATGATTTTGAACGGACCAAAGTAGTCCACTCTAGAATACCGAAACGGATACCCATTAGCAGTCACTCTGCCTAATGATAATGGAGCGATTAGCTGCTCGCACGGTTTAGAAAAAGTAATTAGCATCTATAGCACTTGTTAGTCACATGCCCGACAGCCACCATCCCCTTTAACAACAGAAATTTCGTCTGAATGGATGCAACCATGTGTGTTGCACCCATGCGACCTTCCGCCTTGTGGTAAAGTTTAACTATAAGTCCTGTGACTGCCGTGCGACGGTAAACTAACACGTTTTGTATACTTCTTGTTAGCATCATCACTTTCTCTTCCTCCAATACACAATAACCCGTCTGCTAGCACTGATCGCAATTAAGGCAAACGGCTTGTACGTCTAATGACAGTGGAGCTAGCCCTGAGAAATTTCAACTCATCTACAAAACCTTTTTTCTGAACAAGCATAATCAACTTACTGGTTGCTCGTTCCAGTTCAAACACACGTAATGGTCATGATTCCGCCGGATCTTTTTGGATTCCGGACTTCAGGAAGCAAACGAACTCAACCAGGCGAGAGGCCCTCGTCGTTGTCATCACTAATTTTTACCAAGTGGAATATCGTTGTACCAGACATTCCAGAAAGGGACTCACTGCATGCATAGTCTCAGCAGTCAAAACGCGTTTAACTTCGCAGTCGTCCTCTGTCATTGCGGTAAAAATTACTAACTTTGTCCAGCTGTTTCTCGAAAGCGCTAGAAAATCCAGTCCCTAAAGTCACTGGCCCATCTTATATGAAGATGGATGCGAAGTTCCCATCGTTGCTACGTCGGCCGGGTTCATCTCAGACGGCACATGTTTCCAGTGTGATACAAAGGTGTACTCACGTATCAACAACACTCGGTTTCCAGCAAATGTTGCAAAGCGCGACGATGCGTTGCAAATATAATTCAGTGCTATCATTGAATGCGTCCACTGAACTGCGCGGTCGATACGCATTCTCAGTTCGTCCACAAGGGGCTTTATCAGTCTGGCCACGAGGACGGCCGCCGCGGGTTCAAGCCTTGGGATGGCAACCATTTTACGCGGGACCACTCTTGATTTGCTAAGAACGAAACAAAACGTAACCGAACCGATTGACGCTGTTAGCCTAAGTAGCTGCTGTGTCAAGTCGAATGAGAGTGAGTCATGCAGTTGGCAAATCAGATTACTCTGACATTCAAGCGATCGATGACACATGCGGGCAGTGGCTGGCCGTGCTGTGTGGACCGACAGTTTTCCGTAACGTATCGTGAATCGGTTGCTCTCATGAAGCTTGGCTACTACTGGCATTTTCTGTCGTTCTTGAATACAACAATTGACGTCGCTCGCTCAAACCTGCATTATGTCAAATTCACTACAAGCCCCGGGTTAATTTTGGACCGATCCTACCGTACACCCTTCGGTTGAAAAATGGACGTCATGGAAATTTACATTCATCGATTACGTGAACATGTTGCCAGTTTTTAACTGTGAGTTCAACCTGACTGAGGATCACAAGTTGAAGTTACTGAGATTGAGATTTAGGGACGAAGGTAGACGGTCGTTCGATGCCCTAAACTTACGGTGGAAACTTACGTTTTCGGATGCTAGCTGATCTCGATAAACATTGGGGATTACGGATGAATACTTATACTTCACGGTTTTCGTCGTTGCGTCAAGCGGTAGGAGAAGATTGAAGTGGATTTATCTCCAGATTGCTTTGTTCAGTACGCCAGTGCGAGTACGGTACGGTGCCGCAGCAGAAAATTAAGGAAGTTCTGATATAACAACTGATTTCTGGCGTGCGTGACTTAAGGTTTCGAGAGGCGTTAATGGTCGAGAATACAGTGGAACTTACATGAAAGAGGGTTTGCGATCTGGCAAGAGCCAAGGTTCAGGTCGTTGATCAGAATAAATTGTTTTCTACGATATCCAAATCTGCGGTGAATCCTGCTGAATTATTCGACCTATGACCTGCTACCGGTTCGGAATTCCATAACACAAGGCTAATTAAAACAAAAGCCCTGCAATCAACGATGCATGCAGGTTATGTAATAAACCTGATCACTTTACGCGAGCTTGTCGCCCCAAATCAGCTGCCGCTGTCACGGAAACGTTGGAAAGTGTCGAGCTGATGGAATGTTCGCGAGGTGAACATACTTTTTCAGTCCATGAGAAAAAACCGCAACCGTCATCGAAAGCCTGTGAACCCCCTCTTCCAATCGCTGACGTACGTACTTTATTTTTTGAAGTTGGTGGTAGAACAATTTCGTTGTGCATGGAAATGGATTCAGCCTCACCAATTACAATTTTACCCTTGAATTTTTATTCGAAATGCCTAGTGACCTTACCAATATCAACTTCTTCCTGTACATTTGGAAGTTATTCCAGCAACCGTGTGCCGACTAAAGGATTTGTTACGTTGTCCGTTGTTCTCAACCACACGTCCAAAGGTGAAGTAGCGAATTACCTTTCCTCTACGAATACCAAACCACTTTTGGGAAGGAACGCTATGGTCGCCCTCCCAATTGGTCCTTCCATTCACAGGATGATTATAGCAAACGTTAACGTTTCGGATTTGAAGTTGATGTATCCCAACCTTTTTCTTGATAAAGTAGGAAGAATTCCAGCTGGTATGCACCAGGTACTTTTGAAACCCAACGCTGTGCCATTGGCAATGGCTCAACCTCGTCCTGTGCCGTTAGCCATGTGTGAGTTGACTTCGGATGCATTGAATAAAATGCTTCAACATGATTTGATTGAGAAAATTCAGTGCTCAGAATTAGTTCACCCTCTCGTGGCGGTCCTCAAGAAGGACGGAATAGTGGGCGTCTGTACAGATTTACGTGCTCTGAACAGACACACTATTGTAGAAAATTTGACCTTGCCCACGTCGGATGAACTTATCCTTAAAATATCGGGTGCAAAGTTCTTTTCTAGATTGGATATCGGCTAAGCCTACTATCACATGCCACTTCTACCAGAATCAAGGCCCCTTACGGCATTTCTAACACAGAATGGACTAAATCAATACAAAGTCCTTCCCATGGGATCGAGCAGTGCCCCTGCCGCATGGCAAAAGTTCCTGGCACTTACCTTTTCTGATCTCACTGGATGTGTGGTATACATGGACGACATTTGTGTTTTCGGTGATTCCGCAGGTGAACATGATGCGAACTTACACGCCGTTCTCAGTCGTCTGAATAAATTGAATCTTCGGTTGAATCCGACAAAATGCCAATTTGCTGTACAGGAAATCGAGTTCCTAAGCCATATCATATCGAACGCAGGTGTGAAGCCATCCACCAAAAAATAAATTCGCAATTCTGAACTGTCCTAAATCACAAACAAGTGACGAGGTGAGACGATTTTTACGTCCCTGTAATTATTACCTCCAATATTTTCGTAATTTTGCCACGATCTCGGAACCACTGCATGGAACACTCAGGAAAAATACTGACTTCGTTTGGGGCAAAGAACAAGAGGCTGCTTACCGGACTACTCGGAATTTGGTTGCTTCGGCACCCATCATAGCCATATTCGATGAGAGTATTCCCACGTTTGCCTCCACTAATGCATCTAATGTTAGTTTAGGTGCTGTTCTTTCGCAGTTCCAAAATGGAATTGAAAGTGTAGTGGCGTACGCCTCACGAGCATTATCACCAACTAAAATGAATTACTTCGCAAGGGAGGAAGAAGCCCTAGCTTGTGTGTGGGTATGCAAAAAGTGGCATCTGTTTTGTCGTCGCTTTATATTACGAACTTATCACGCCTCCCTTATGTCGTTACTCCGTTAGGGAAATAAAGATCGAAAGCCTATTTGCATTGGCAGATTGTACGCTCGACTACTCAATTACGATTTCAAAATGCAGCATGTTTCCGGTACCCATAATTAGGTAGCAGATGCGCTGTCACGTTTACCTGTTGACAGTCAGGGGAAACTGAAAACATCGATGACGACAGAATGATCTCATGCTTGAACAAAAACAGATGTACAGGAACGCTCTCTTTGAAAAATATCCTAGAACATACTGTGGACGATTCATTACTTACAGAAGTTGAACAGCATGTAATAAACTCCCGGCCCGATCGCGAGCTTCTGGTGGCAGAACTGATTCCTTGTCATATTATACGAGACGAACTAACTATCGTTAACAAGTGTCTGTTACGTGGGGTCCGCTTCGTGATACCCGAATCTCTCATTGCGGATGTACTTAGAAGTGGACATGTAGGACATTCGGGTATTGTGAGAACCAAGGCACGAACTCGTGAACACTACTGGTGGCCGCGTATGAATTCGAGCGTGGAAACCGCTGTAAGGGATTGTGCGGCTCGCCAGCATTCTGATAAGAGTTCAAACCCTACCGGTGCCCCTATACAGCCCATCGAATATCCAATGCAACTTTGGGTGAAGTTAGCAATAGACATGATGGACCTGCTTGAAAACGTTCTACAGAACAAAAAGAATGTTCTTGTGGCTACTTGCTTTTATACAAAATGGCCGGATGCTCATTTATGCGGAGCGACTACAACAACTGTCATTATTAACTCGACACGATACTTGTTCGCTTGATTCGGCTTACCGGAGGAGATTGTGACAGGTAATGGACCGCAGTTTCGCGGCCAGTTTTTGAGTCATCTTAATATCCGTCATGTGCGCACCGCTCCATACAACACTTCGGCAAATAGAATGGTGGAACGCCTGAATCGGACGCTGAAGGAAACGATACAGTCAACTCGACTGGAAGGTGAATCTTGAGACTCAGCGTTCCTGACAAAATTGGCAGCTTACAGAACCACACCACATACTGCTACAGGTGTGACACCTGCGAAGTTAATGTTTGGTAGAGAGATACGAACGAAACTTAATGCGGCGCACAAACAAAGATCGGTAATGAATCAAGAAAAATTGGAGGAGGAGAATGTACCAAGGGAACTACAAGAAATCAGGAAATCAATGTACAGTTGGCACTTACGTGACAATGGAAAAAAACAATAAAAAGACAAAAGTTTGCTTTCTGCACTGGCAGCAGTGAGAGAAGTGAGAGCTCCAGGAACCTGCATATTGGATAACAATTCCATGATCAATGCAAGACGGGTGTGTACTGCGTTAAATAACACGAAACCTAG